>CABHPH010000340.1:0-15400 GCA_902168325.1 Peromyscus nudipes | reverse complement strand
GGGACATCAGCAGGTCACCTTACCCGTCATGGAGACGCCTGCCCAGGCCACACAGGTGCTCTGTCTTAGGTTGGTGAGTGCCCCCCAGGCATTACCCATCTCTGAATACTCATTATCATACAGGCTCAATCGTGTGTGAGCTGCAGAGTTAACTGCTGCCAAAGATCTCAAAGTGGCACTGGGCTTGCAATCTGTGTGTTCGATACAGAAAAGACCAACAGAGGTCCTATCTCACCCATAGCCAGTAGGCTAAAGGCAACTGGGCCATTCCCTTCCTTAACGAGCCATACTGTATGTTGGTGTCCTTGTAAGATAGTATCCCAAAAGAAACTGGAACTTGAGTTTATAAATTTATAATTTTCAAAGCCAATCGAGATGTATATAACTACTGAATTAAATTTATCATGCCCAATAGAATGAAAGATTAACTAGATCATGATCTATTTTAAAAGATTCATTTATTTGTATGTATGTGAGTGTTGGCCTGTATGTGTGTCTGTGACCATGTGAATGCCTGATGCCTAATGAGGCCAGAGAGGGCACTGGATACCCTGGAACTGAACTTACAGATTGTTGTTAGATGCCATGTGGATTGCCATCAACTGAACTGGAATCCTCTCCAAGAGCAGCAAGTGCTCTTAAGTACTGAGGCATTGCTCTAGCCACTGATCATATGGTTTTTCTCCTCTAGTCTATTTTTATAGTGAGTTTCATTTTTTTTTTTTTTATTTTATCTAGGGGAGGGAGTGTGTGCCAGAGAAGGCCAAAGGAGGGCACTGAATCTCCTGGAGCTTGAGTTACAGGTGGTTACGATTACAGACATACATCATTATCTGGTCCAGGTTATTTTTAAATTATGTAGAGAAATATACTACTATTCGAATATAAGGTATTTTATTATTGTAGGACTTTGTTATATGCACTCAAACTTAATTGTAACTATATTATCTACTTATAATTTATTTCCACATCTAGATTATCTCTATAATTTTTCATTGGTGCCTAATTGGACTGATTTCTTAGTTTCTGCTGTAAACACACAAGTTTTTAATATGCAGAAATATAAAATTCTCAAATACTAGCAAAATGATTTTGGCAGAATATTAAAAGATTGCTGTTTTAATCCTTTATATCACATACCACATGGGATTTATTGTTCGAATATAAGAATAGTTCAACATGTGAAATCATGTAACTATCATGTATCAATATAACAACAACAAATAGGGCCAGAAAGATAGGTCAGGGCTTAGGAACACTTACTGTGCTATCAGAGGACCAGAGCTCGCTGTATCCTAACACACAGGTTGGGTGGTTTACAAATGTCTGTAACTCCAGCTTCAAGGACTCTGACACCCCCTTCCGTCCTTTGTGGACACACACACACAATTTTTTTTTGAGGCAGGATCTTGGCTGGTCTTGAACTCACAGAAATCTGCCTGCCTCTGCCTCCCAAGTGCTGGCATTAGAGGTACGCAACACCACACAAAGTGACCTTTTTTTTTTTTTTTTTTTTTAGTTAAAAGAAGGGAGGAAAATTCAACAAGAATATCATAACCAATAGTTAAAGAAAATGAAAATGTCTCTAAGATCAGGTCAGACGCAATGAAAGGATGTCTAGTATTGGAAATTAAAGCTAGAATGACTAGGCAAGAAAAACAACAGGCAGACTGGGAATAAGTGTAATGATTTGTTTTCAGATAATAAAATCTTACATGCAGAAAATGAAGATTACATAAAAAAATTCATTAAGTATCAGAATATGCTAACACATCATCAGTTATATTTCTACATATTAACAATGAATCTGAAAAAGAAATGAAGAAAACCATCTCACTGGCTGCAGGGCAGCACTCTTGTTACTGAGTGGGATCTTTTTGTACTTTTGTTTTGTTTTGAGACAAGGTCTCATATAGCCCAGGCTGGCCTCAAGATTCTGATCCTCCTATCTCCCAAATGCTGGTATATAGGCATGTGCCACCATGCCTGGTTGTACGTGCTACTGAAGACTGAACTCAGGGCTTCATGCATACAGGCAAGCATTATTCCAACTGAGCTACATCTCTAATCGATTTGTAACTAGTCACTGGAGGTGTACTTAATCAGTCCACTTTCTTCTAATAAAGGAAAAAGAAAAAGCAATTCCATCTACTTATTTATCTACCAACTGAACTACAGTCCCAGCTCTACTTCTTTTCAACACTTACTTTAATTAATTAGTTAACTTATTTAGTGTGTGTGTGTGTGTGTGTGTGAGTGTGTGTGTGTGTGTCTATATGTATAGTCATGCTCATACCATGGTGCTTGAGTGTCAGAGGACAACTCGTGGGAGTCAGTTATCTCCTTCTACCATGTGGGTCCTGGGTATCAAACTCAGGTCCTCAGGCTTGGCAGTAGGTGCCTTTATCCACTGAGTCATCCTGTGTCATCTCCCCCACACCCAGTGTTTTGGTTTCGAGACAGGGTTTCTCTGTAAAACAGCCTTGGCTGTCCTGGAACTCACTATGTAGACCAGGCTGGCCTCGAACTCAGAGATCCATCCACTTGCCTCCCAAGTGCTGGGATTAAAGGTGTGCACCACTACACCTTAGTGCCCCATTTTTAATCGTTATTTTAGAGTGTACTTCTACTACTAACATAAAAAGTTCAGCCAAGAGCGATGACATACACCTTTAATCCTAGCACTCATGCAACAGAGCAGATACCTCCATAAATTCAAGGCCAAGATTTACATAGTGAGACTGTCTCAAAAGGAAAAAAAAAAGCAAAACCACAACAAAAAGCAGTTTACTAGAAAACAGCCATATTATGCTGGTTGAATATCACACACTTTGTGCTTACTGTGTATCTTGACTGCATCATTTTTTTCCAGTGCTTTGTTTCATCGTGTTTTGTTCATCATGATTTTAGGTCATACATACCTAGGCTGAGTATACATGACATATAGTCTAGGCATGTAGTAGGCTTAATCCATCTAGGCTTCTGAAAGCATATTCTCCAATGCTCACACAATGATGCATTTCTCACAATGTATCAAGTGACCCCTGCCAGTACAGTATATAAAGAACTCCTAAGCTTAGCATGGTGGTACACCTCTTTAATGCCAGTAGAAACAGAGCCAGGTGACCTCTATGAGTTCAAGGCCAGTCTGGTCTACACAGTGAGCTCTAGGCCAGCCAGAGCTACAAGGTGAGAACCTGTTCCCCACCCAGCTCGCCCCCAAACAACAACAAGATTCAGTATTCAGAGACCTATGGGCAAGCCATCTCTAGTACACCTTTAGTCTTTGCTAACTGAAATCTTCGTCAAAATCCAAGAAAATTAGTTGTGCCTTTAATTAATAAAGTTAAGAAAACTTACAGGGCAGATTTTCCTGTACGTGGATCTATATAAGTAGTTGTTCTTTTATTGTGGTCCACAAAATATGGGATTCCATCCACTGTGAATCTCATTTCCCAGCCTTCAGGTAAGGGCTTTTCATTTAATTGACTATAAAATACAGAGGAAAATGTAAACAAAAGATATCAAAGGTTTACTTCTTTGCAAAAAAACCAGAAACTAAAAATACCTGTAAATAGAATAAAATCTTTCAGGAAACCTACATGATCCTGTATTATCAGATAATAGGTATCTCTACCTAGACATTCTATAAACACATTGAAGTCATCATCAATAACATTAAAATGAGTCATCATCGTATTATTGGCCTGTGTTTTACCATTTTAATACCTTACCTCAAACAGTCATGGTACCCAAGCTCACCCACTCTGCCTTTCAAGTCTCTCTGTCCATCCTTTCTCTCTGCTCTTCTTCACCCAAATATTCTGAACAGCTACCCCACGGTTCCGCTGCTCCCAGTCTCACTCGGGTCCACACAATGACACTGTTGACAGGGCCACCTCCCCAAAAGAGACCTCTTATCAACTCAGTTTCTCTTTTAGACTCCCTCTCAGGAATCCTGAGATTCATGGCACATGGCCAGTGACCATTTTCCCACACAAGTCACATCTGCCACAGTTCTGATATGACATATTCCCCCACTGACAAATTTGTTTTCTCTGTTAAGGCAACTTAAAAGTTCTTTATAAAACATTCCTATCTTCTTCCTTCTTTATACCCTGAAAACTCTGGGCTGCCTTCTTTAAACTTCAGGCTTTTCATCCACAAAATGCAGGCAACAGCCAGATGTAGTGGCATATGCCTTTAATCTCAGTACGCAAGGTCAGGGTCAGGGTCAGGGTCAGGATCAGAGGCAGGGGCAGGGGCAGGGTCAGGATCAGGGGCAGGGTCAGGATCAGAGGCAGGGACAGGGGCAGGGGCAGGGGCAGGGGCAGGATCAGAGGCAGGCAAATCTCTGAGTTGGAGGCCAGCCTGGTGTACAGATGCACTGGGGAAAATTGGAGAGAGGAGAAATTGAATAAGATCGAAATGCATTATATACTTATGAAATTCTCAAAAGATAAATAAAAATATTAAACAATCAAGATAATACTGTGTAATAAGACTATATGAGAAATGAAGTAAGAAAGTGTTTTAGTATAAAGAAAGCCTTCAAATAGTAGCTGTTAATCACTCTTTCTACTACTACAAAATGATCATTCTAGTCAGGTCTCTCCAAGTACTTCCTATGTACTGCTGGCACTGTCACCATCCCTCAGGTTGTATGTTGGCAAAACTTTCCACTCTGAAACTATTACATGAGTTTTAGAACCTAAACTAAGTTTACAACACCCATATAATTGATGCATTAGCATAAATATTCAAGTGGATACTAGTAAACCTATGAGTTTACGGTCCTTGTTAGACATAAATGCAACCAGACTTCTCAGTTGGTTGAGTAAAGTAAATGCAACTTTTATCCCTGTATACTAGTTCATTTCTTTTTTTCTCTTTCTTTTCTTTTGAGATAGGATCTCACGTATCCAGCCTAGGCTAACCGTGAACTTCTGACTTTCCTGCTTCTACTTCTCAAACACTGCAATTATAGGCATGTGCTGTGAGGGTCTTAGGGATCCAAACCAGGGTTTCTTTCATGCCAAACAACACTATACCAACTAAGCTACATCCTTATCCCCCACCCCTGGTTCTATAGCTTCAAGTTTCTTATCTAATGGGCTTGGTATGAGGGAACACTGGAAATACTCAAGTTTATAACACAAAGGAAGAAAAGCAGAGATCTGGAGACATTCAAGTTCACTATTATAGAGAAACACTATTAGTTTGGACTGTTGTTTTCCTCAAGTGTACTTTAGAAGGACAAAGTGCTGTATTCAGAAGAACACTGCCTTAAATCGTATTTTACAAACTATCAAAATGTTAAGAATATTTAGTCTTATTCATATAATTCAATACAAACGTCAGGGAAGACTAACCAAAAATATAAAAAAGATATTTCACTTCCATTGTGATTATAATTGCTAAATAAGCTCAAGAACCAGTTGTCCTGAAAACAAAGTAAATTAAGATAAACTGGCATATATTGGTGAATTATCCCATGCTATTCAAACAATAGATTAATGCACTAAGGGGTATAGGTACCTCTTTTTAAATAAAGTATTCTAAATGAATAAACTGGTAGAACTTGGCCACTTGTGATATCTCATAAAATGACTAATTTAAGCTCTAAATCTTTATCAAGATCCAAAAGGGACAAAACAACAGCAGCAGCAAGTGACAGAAAGGTGAGTTGTTCAGTTTATCCTGGAAGAGAAGACATTCCTCATCCCCGACCCCGAGATGATGGGGATCAAAGCCATGGATCTGATGTCAGACATCAAATATTAACCTCATGCATGTTAGACAAGCACTGTATCACTGAGCTTCATGTCTAGTCCAGAGACAATTTAACTGGGGAATCAAAATGTTTTATCCTTAAAGCTCTTCATCATTCTTCTTATGAGAGTGAATATATTTAAGTTAATGTAATAGTTGTATAAAAAAATTGTTATTTGCTGATACTTAGAAACAAGTATTTTAAACTCAAAGCATACCTTAAAAAACATAAGCTGTTTGCCGGGCGGTGGTGGCGCACGCCTTTAATCCCAGCACTCGGGAGGCAGAGGCAAGTGGATCTCTGTGAGTTCGGGCCAGCCTGGTCTACAAAGTGAGTTCCAGGACAGCCAGGGCTACACATAGAGAAACCCTGTCTTGAAAACCCAAATCCAACTCCTTTCCCCTCCCAAAACAAACAAACAAACAAAAAAACTATTGAGATGGGAGCCATCGGATTTGTATCATGAAGAATTAATCAAACCTAGAGAGGGATGGTCTTGTCCTCAACTACTAGAAAGTGATTTGTTAGTAGGGGTGGTATGCCTATTAAGAATGCTGTTCTTTGCCTGAAGGCTTTGACCACTGGACATCCTACAATGAAGAGAGAGGCCTGGGACACATTGCGTCGGTTTCAGTCTCTGGAGGATCTACAGACTAAGTCTTATTTCACTCAGAGGGGCAAATGGACACTTGAGAGGAGTCCACAGACTTCCCTGGTTGTTAACATTTACATATTACCAACATCAAAGCATGCGACTTTCTTTTAGCAACAGGGATTTAAAATCCTCTCAGATTCTTCTCTGCATATGTCTTCCTTCTGCTGTCTCTATTCTTTCTCTATAAAAAATGTGACTGAATATAATTCAGTAATTTCAGTGTTTTATGTTGATCTCAGACAGGAGCTCACTAAGTAGCCCAGGCTAGCCTGGAACTGCTGATCTTCCCACTTAAGTCTCCTGGATGTTTGGATTTCAGATGTATACTACCATTAGTGTCTGTCTCACACTTAAAGAGTAGTTGTGACAAAATTTGTGGACAGATGTTTGAAATAAGAAAGGTATAAGAAACATGCTCATATTTGTGGTTTTTAATATATAAACTGCACATTTTGCCATATTCCTTGAAGAACAGAACCATCTGATAGTTATAATATTACATTCTGTTAAAAGGTGAATGTGCCTCACTTCCAAATGCTTATGTCTACATCCTAGTGACCAGCACCCCAGGATATGACCTTATTTGGAAAGGGGGTCACTAAAGATGTATTAATAAGATAAATCCACACTAGAGTAGGGAGTCGGATCCTATAGGACGATTGTTTGTACAAAAAGAGGAAACTGGAACAAAAATGTGTATAGAAAAGAAAGCTATGTGGCCAGGCGTTGGTGGCACACACCTTTAATCCCAGCACTTGAGAGGCAGAAGCAGGCAAATCTCTGTGAGTTCAAGGCCAGCCTGCTCTACATAGTGAGTTCCAGGACAGCTAGAGTTATACAGAGAATCCTAACCAAAAAACAACCCCCCTCCATTGGGAGAAGCCAGGCACGGTGACACACACCTTTAATCCCAGCACTTGAGAGGCAGAGGCAGGCAAATCTCTCTCTGTGAGTTCAAGGCCAGCCTGGTCTACAGAGTGAGCTCTAGGACAGCAAGAGCTGCATAAAGAGACCATTCCTCAGAAAACAAGAGGAAGAAAAGGATGAAGAGGAGGAAGAGGAGGCAGCGGAGGAGATGGCAGTGGACAGGAGTACTGGAGTACACCCCTTTCCCTGGCCATCAGAGGGCACACAGTCTGCTGACACCTTATTTCTGACTTCTAGCTTCCAGAACTCTAAGACTATATAGCTTTTGTTTGAAAAGAGAAACAAGAAAAACAAGAATTACTTTCTTTCTTTTTTTGGAGACAGTGTCTCACTATGTAGTCCTGGCTGGCCTTGAACTCACAGAGATCTGTCTGCCTCTGCCTCCCGAGTGCTGGGATTAAAGGTGTGCACCACTACACTTGGCCTGAGAATTACTTTGTCTGAGTGGTTTTTTTTGTTGTTGTTTTTTTTTAAACAAGGCCTTAGCTAACTTTAGTACACAAAATGATGTAATTTAGGTAACATAAATCATTGTATACTGTCATCAAAGCATTAAAAAAGGCAAACTTGTGGTCTCTTGGTATGTTAACCAGCAAACATTTATAATGTACATAAGCATTATGCCATATAACATATAAACATATTTATGTTTTTTTCTTAGTTCTATAATTCTATTGGCGGGAAAAAGAAAACCAGTGAGTTGTGCCAACTCATTCCCGCCTCATTCTCGTGAAACTCAAGCTTTTCATTACATGAAAGAAATCATTTTTCTCCTTCCAAGGTATGTAGGGGATTAGTGGTTAAGGTTTCTGAGGAAAGAATACATAAATCATTCAAAAATCGGTAGACAGTCTCTAGAAGCCATACATACACTGAAGTTCTTACCCTTGGTTTCTGGGGTCTTCCCACTGTGTAATTCGAGTGTTGTGGTTGACAAAATACACTCTGCCGTTGCTATCAGTTCTCTTCTCTTCATTAAACAAAGTGAAAAACACAATATTAGTGTTGGAATAGTCTTTTCCCCTCAAACTAAGATAAAATAAACTGAATCTGCCCATTTAGTGACTACTGATTTTATAATTTCTGTAATCATATCACACACACAAAAGATTATCCTGGCCTTTGAATACATGCCTTTCCTCCATCTCACTAGCCCATTCACACTTCTGACAGTGCTTTCTCTTTCTTAATCAAGTTATTAATATTATTTCTGGGCTGGAGGAGATGGCTTAACAGTTAAGAGAGCATGTATGCTCTTTTAGAGGATCCAAGTTCAGTTCCCAGCACCCACATCAGATAGTTCACAACTATCTGTAACTCAAGGGCACCTGAATTTATGTGTACAAATCCACATACAGACACACATACCCACACATAATTAAAAACAACAAAATTTTTTTAAAAAATTAAATAAAATTTCTAAGATGCTAAAAAGATTTAATTCAAAATGCCCTGCCCATATGACCTCTCAGGGGTTTAGCTTTTCACAAATCACATATGGGTTTGTGTGTTAAAGTAGGTAGTTATGACTTAAGGCATCATGAGGACTAGGTAAGCAATTTACGCCTGAGGTATGCCTGAGGTACTTCCTTAGGTCTACCTCACATAAACACAGCAGGCAAAGACAGTCTTTTAGGCAAGCTATTCTCTAACAACGACAAAGCCCACAACTCAAGCTTCTGAGACCAAGAAGTGGTTTTCCCATAGCTGTTTCAAAAGAGTAAAAATGGTCTGTTAATAATCATCCCCATAAAAATGAGTCCTAGTTCTTTTGACATAAAATGAAGGGCGAGGGCTAGAGAAATGGCTTAGTAGTTAAGAGCACTGGCTACTCTTACAAAGGACCTGAGTTCATTCCTAGCACCCATGTGGTGGTTCACAACTGCTTGTAACTCCAGTTCGAGATTTGACTCCCTCTTCTGTGTGCACAAGGCATGCAAATGGCATACAGATACACATGCAAGCAAAGCACCCATACACATAAAATAAAAATATATATAAATCTTAAAAAATAAATAAATTAAGGACAGGGTATAAATTTTAACCTTCTTCACTCAGAGAAGTAGTTTTTGTTTTGTTTCTTGGTGGTATACACTTGTTTGTATGACAAGTGGATGTGAGTGTGCATGTACAAGCACATTTATGCACATGCACATGGAGTCCAGAGGACAACCTCAGGTATGTTCCTTCTCAGTTACTATCTACCTTGTTTGTTTGTTTGTTTGTTTGTTTGTTTGTTTGTTTGTTTGGAGACAAGAGTCTCTCATTGACCCAGGACTCACTTGATTCAGTTAGCCTGGTCAACCAGCAAACTCTAGGGATCCTCTCAAATATCTCCAAGATTACAAGTACCTGGCACCACACATTTTTTCATAGATGCTAGAAGTAAATTCAGGTTCTCATGTTGCACAGGAAGTATTTTACTATCTCTCTGCTTTTGCTTGGTTGAGTCAGGGTTTCCGACGGTTTAGGCTGGTTTTAAACTCATTGTATAGCCAAGGTTGGCCCAGAACTCCTGATCCTTTAACTTCTAACTCCCAGGTGCTGAGATTACAGGCAAGTACCATCATGCTGGGCTATCACCAAAATGTTTTGAGTACTGCTGTGGAATAATCCTTCTGTACACTGTGAAGACAAGTTGTTCTCATTGTTAACAAAAAGCTGATTGGCTAATGGCTAGGCAGAGAGAATGCGAGAGAAAGAAGGACAGAGTCAGAGGAGAGGCCACAAGATGCAGAGCAAGCAGGATAGGAAAAACGTAGATGAGGTAAACGAGCCTTGAGGCAGCATATAATATTAAGTCTCTGTGTGGTTATTTGGGGAGTGGGTGGTGGGACAGAGCTGATCAGTGGTCTAGACAGAAACTTCCACCTACAGAGTATAAACGATTTTAAGGAAAAAACAATGGGATTTTTAAAAATGGATTTTATGTGTACCACCATGCCTGGCTTTCTTTATTTTTGAGACAAGTCTCTCGATGAACCCGTGGGTCATCAATTTGACTAGGCAAACTGACCAATGAGCTTCACGGATTTGTTGGTCTCCTTAACCCCCACGGGATTACAAACATGTGCTACCACAGCTGGCTTTTTACCTGGGTTCTGGGAATCCAATTTAAGGTCCTCCTGCTTGCATGGCAAACACCTTTCTGACTTGAGCCATTTCCCCAAGACAGACTCTTTTCATTATAAAGGATCTTGCCTCAAGTATTTGGTGATAGTAACAGAAGCTGGAGCCGCAAGAATCATACAATTATTGTAATCTTGTGAAAATGATTTTCCTCTCTAAGCATTAGCATCATTGAGGCCCTTCCAGATTGCCATATCAATGATCTGCTTCTTTTCACTTTGCAATGCTAGCGACTCAACCCGGAGCTCTGCCCATGCTAGATGAACACTCTATCTATCCACTGAGCAGCTCTCTAGCCAGATCTTCTAATAACAGACTTTAAATTAAAACTGATGTGCTTACCCCACCCAGGGGGCAGAGGACCAAGGGGATCAAATTCTTTATTTTGTGATGTAGCAAACAAATCTTGATTCTATAAAGAATAAAAAAATGAATAATTAGACAAATAAATAATTCATAACATAAATACATCATTTCAGAGCAACTGTATTAATTCCAATATGGCTTCCCTGGTATGTACGATACAACATATTCTTTTGTTTTTGTTTGTTTGTTTTTTTGTTTTTGTTTTGTTTTCCGAGACAGGGTTTCCCTGTGTAGCTTTGCGCCTTTCCTGGAACTCACTCTGTAGCCCAGGCTGGCCTCGAACTCACAGAGATCCGCCTGCCTCTGCCTCCCAAGTGCTGGGATTAAAGGCGTGCGCCACCACCGCCTGGCAATACAACATATTCTTATAAAATTCACACTTAGAAAAGTTTTATTTTTGCTAAAAATATCTTTGAAAACCCTATATAATATTATCTAACAATTAAAATTATGCAAAATTAAGATAGTACATAAACTGTATAAATTCTTACCTGCAAATTACTAGTTTTTCCCTTGTGCTACAAAGTTTCCTCTGCTAGTAACACAAAAATTAGGGAATCATATTTCCACCCCCCCCAAGTCATTCATAAAACCAGTACCTGGAGTGATCAAATAGCTATCATATATTCCCTTAAGTCATTCATAAAACCAGTACCTGGAGTGGTCAGATGGCTGAGAAAAGTCTTGCATGTGTACTCAAAAACCAAAAGATCGCACATGCAGATGGAAGAGTTGGGAGTAGAAAGACAACAACAAAATGCCACCAAGGCAATGAAGTTCATGTCTATTTCCCATGAAAGATAAATGGGTCCTGGTGAGTTAAGTAGCTTATCCAAAATTATTCAAAATAACTGTGGACAGAAACCAGATGTACCTGACTCCAAAGCCACTGGAGATTCATGTGGAACTAGGGTTGAAAAAAGCAGGCAAGTTAAGGATCTATACCCAGAAGAAATTTACCTATAATAATTTAGACAGAAACTAAAATGTAAAACAGAATAGACCTAAAAAGAAAATGGACAGGATATAATTGACACAAGCTTATAATCCCAGCTATTTAGAAAGCTTAGCCAACATCTCAAGTTGAAGGTCAGCCTGGAATTTAGTGAAACCATGTTTCAAAATAAACGTGAAAAGCTAGGGCACCCTTGAAGAGCAGCAATAATGGCTCTGCCCTACCCCATGCCAGTGGGTTCTAAAAGACAGAAGGTGATGAAGAACGGGGGCAAGCTGAGGCATGATCAATGCTGTAGACACCTCACCAAGCACACCAAATTTGTGTGGTTCATGCTTTGGGGGGTATGTGGCTTTCTTTATGCCCTATGAGCAATGCACCATGTCACGGCTAGAGAGGTTCTACAGGGCAAGAAAGCCTTCAAATCCATGAAGAAGAGGGTAGGGATGTACATCCATGCCCAGAGGAAGTGCAAGAAGCTGAGTATAGTGTTGGCAGCCATGAGAAAAGCAGATGCCAAGGTTTAAGTCTACATATCCTCTCCCTCAATAACCTCCCCCATGAAAGCAAGCGCGCTCTCGCGCTCTCGCGCTCTCTCTCTCTCTCTCTCTCTCTCTCTCTCTCTCTCTCTCTCTCTCTCTCTCGTGTGCGCGTACACGCACACATACACATAAGACAAACAAGAAACAAAAACTAATTTAACCTCTAAAACTACTAAGAAGGGGAATGTAGTGACATGTTTCCATAAGCAGTGATGGGGAAAACACTTATTAGCATGAAAAGTGTCTTGATCATAACAGAGCAGTGAAGAGAAGGAGATGAATTTGTCCACATCAGTAAGTGGTAACTATTCTAATGAAGAGGTCCAAGAAAAAGGCAGGAGAGCCTGTAGAGATGGTTAACGGTTAAGAACACTGTCTACTCTTGCAGAGGACCCAGGTTCTATTTCCAGCATCCACATGGCAACTTCACAACCAGCTGTAATTCCAGTCCAATCCTATGGGATCTGATGCCCTCTGTTGACTCCATGCATGTGGTGCACAGACATACATTCAGGCACATAAAATAAAAATAAATAAAAACTTAAAAGAAAAGGCAGGAAAACGGAGGAAAAGTGATGCCAAGGAAGAAGAGTAAAGACGTTTTACTCTGGTGTATTCTACTGGAAAGTTCTCATGATGCTGAGGCAACTGCAGTGGAGAGTGCCAGCTTCTCCAGGCCTCTGGCAGAGCTGCTTTCTTTGGTTCAAGTTCTATATGCTAGCCCAACAAACCCATTTATTTTGGCATGGACTATTTTACTTTTCTCAGAGACAGATCTGTGATACAGTATGACTTGAGATTACAAAATTTCCAGCAGCACACAGCAAGGAAAGCACTAATATATTTATCACTGTTTTTCCTTTTTTTTTTTTTTTTTGGAGCTGAGGATCAAACCCAGGGCCTTGTGCTTGCTAGGCAAGCACTCTACCACTGAGCTAAATCCCCAACCCCTTATCACTGTTTTTTGCACTATTAGTCTGAAGGAAAATAGGTGTTCAACCCATTTGTTTATATACAGGAAAAAGTGCCTTCTTTTGTTTTGTTTTGTTTTGCCTGTCCCATCCTGCCCCACCCCAGACAAGGTCTTACTATGCAGCCTGTACCCCGGCTGACCTGGAACTCACAATATAGTCCAGGATGGCCTAGAATTCAGAGACCTGAATGTCTCTGCCTTCCAAGTCTCCTGAGTGCCAGAATTAAAGCCATTTACCACCATGTCTGGGTAGTTTTTTTCTTTTTTATGTTTTGTTTTTTAGCGGTTTCTTGCATTGTCTAGGCTGGCCTTGAACTGTTGAGCTCAAGTGAGTCATCTGCCTCTGCTGTTATACTGTATGTATATCTCTACTCTTGTTTAAAGTATTTTGTTTGTGCAACTCATTTGAAATTGTAATGTATAGTTGAGAAATACACATTAATAATTAGTCTTCTATGATAGTCAAACTTACAGTCATGTTAAGTTTTCTAGGTATACATAGATATAATTCAATTAGGTAGATAATGTTCAAACACTTCAAAGACCTACAGAATATGGTATTTAAAATGTTTTAAAAACTTAGACTTTCTGGACAGTGAGACACATCTGCCCCTGGCAGCACCGATTTATTTCAAAGAGAAAGATAGACATCGAAGACACTCCATATGATGTTTATCTTCTTCTTGGCAAAAACAGCCATTTGGGCAAGAAACTGTTCTTACCTAGACTGATTGACAAAATGTTGTATAAGCTGGACATGCAGCACCCATAGGAAGGTGACCACCGAACTTTGCAAGGCAAGATGATCTTTCATGTTCCTGCTTTGCAGAAGAAACTGCCAGACATTTTACAGGACACAGAAACGACTGAAAGACTAGGCCTATCGGCTAAAGATGGATGCCCTAATGTTGCAGAGGAACTTTGGGTAACTGTCCAGGCAGCCACCTGTCTCTGTCATTCTAGATTTTTGGAAGTTGCTTACAATGTACTTCTTATTTACTTAGGTAATATTATATCCTTCTGGGGTCTTGGATGTAGTTGAAGACTAGATAGTTACAATTTTCCTTGGTTATGATAAAAGATAAATTAGATATGAAACTTTAGACTCACAAATATAGGATAAATAGAATACTTTCCTTGAATTTGCCAAATATAAATAGACTAGATATTGTAACTGTAATTCTCACTTTATAACTGTTTTGTTACATATAATTTTACTATGTTAAAGTTAAAACTTTGCTTTTTAATTAAACAGAAAAGGGGAAATGTTGTGGAATAATACTTTTGTACACTGGTTTAATAAAACGTTGATTGGCCAGTAGCTAGGCAGGAAGTATAGGCAGGATAAGCAGACTAGGAGAATTCTGGGAAGAGGAAGGCTGAGTCAGGAGACGCCAGCCCACCATTCAGGGTGCAGCATGTAATGGCACACAGGTAAAGCCATGGAACATGACATATAGATTAAGAAAAATGGGCTAAGTTTAAGTATAAGAGCTAGCGAGAAGCCTGAGCCAATAGGCCTTCATTTCGTAATTAAGATAAGCCTCTGTGTATTCATTTGGGTCTGAGCAGCTGTGGGATGGCAAGGACATGGGAGCTGGGTGGGCACAGGAAAACTTTTAGCTACATGCCTCGACTTCCCAAATCCTGGGGTAATAGATGAACACCATCAAATCCAGCTTTGTAAAGAAACTCCTTTATAAACATATATGGTATAGATGTCTGTAGAGTGTATTACTATAAGGAATGAAAGCTCTTCAGTAGAGCAGCACACCAAAACCTGTATTTGGTCAGCTTCATCAGTAAGTATGCAGTGCTTCAGCTTCCCTGTCAGCTCTGCGCACCACTTACGTCAGGTTCCCAGAGACTGAAGCAGTGAGACTGTCCATAAGTTACAGGCAGTTCCACATTTACAGTTGTACCAATTCTTTTCAATTGCTTGGGTCCATTCTTTTTTTTTATTTTATTTTTTTTTATTTTTATTTTTTTTTTGGTTTTTCGATACAGGGTTCCTCTGTGTAGCTTTGCGCCTTTCCTGGAACTCACTTGGTAGCCCAGGCTGGCCTCAAACTCACAGAGA
>CABHPH010000339.1:12583-29983 GCA_902168325.1 Peromyscus nudipes | reverse complement strand
TTCCTTCCTTCCTTCCTTCCTTCCTTCCTTCCTTCCTTCTTTCTTTCTTTCTTTCTTTCTTTCTTTCTTTCTCTCTCTCTTTCTTTTGCAGTTCTTTCTGCAGCCTTGGCTAATTTCCTTATATGCATATGCTAATTAGCATTCTGCTGAACACTTGAAGAGGACCATCTGCAAATCTGCAGCATTCTCTCTGCAGCATTGATTTCTCAAGTTCCCTGTCCCATGGACGTTAACTGCCCCAACCCCTGGAAACTGCCAACTTTGCTTCCTTACTGAGGGTGTCCACTGGCCTCTGCTTGCCTCTACCTCTATCATACGGTCTGCATTCTCTTTCAAAGGAATAAACTGGGACAGTCATAAGTCTAACCTCATTGTTTCTCATTTCTCAGAGAACTGTGCCTCTCCTCACTGTCCAGAAACTTACAGGATTTTGCAAATTATGGGCTTTGGTTATTGGTGGCTTGAGGCTAAAACTGTTGGCTGAATGCAGACATCACTGATCCTGTTGCTTTCTCCCTTTATATCTTTTAACTCTGAAAGTTGTGTACATGTGTATACATATTTCTATGTGTTTTGTGTGTGTGTGTGTGTGTGTGTGTGTGTGTGTGTGTGTGTGTATACCTATGTGTGTGTGTGTGTGAGGAAGCCTGAAGTCAGCCAGGATATTATACTTCAGGAGTCACCTACTTCATTTTGAGACAGGGTCTCTCACAGGGGCACAAGGCTCCTCGATTTGGCTAAAGTGTGTGGCCATGAGTCTCAGAGTCCACCTATCCCTGCCTTCCCAGTGCCAGGACTATACGCCTATAATACCACACCCAGCCTCTTGTGTGGATGCTGAGGATGAAACTCGGGAAGCCTGGAGATGGAACTCAGGTCCTCATGCTTGCATGGCAAATACTGTCCTGACTGAGCCATCTACCCAGCTGCTACTGTCTCTCAGCACACCTGGGAGTGAGGCTAGCTTCATGGGCTCACGTTTACTGAGAGTTCCTCAGCAGCCAGACATTTGTTCTCCATATCATACATGGACTACTTGATTTGGCCCTCATAACAACTTCAGGAGAGAAATGTCTCTGTTTTTTTGATGCAGCAGGTAAGGGATGAGTGACTGGCCCAGAGTGCCAGTGCCAGTAAGCATGGGAGCCCGTATATTATACCATTGTCTAAGCTCGCCCCTTGACCTGCTTCACAGAACTGCTGTCTCAAAGAGCTCACCATGGGAAGTCACCCTCCTGATAGCCACAACTTGGGACATTTATCAAGGTCTACTCAGTGATCGGGACAGGAATTCAAATTTTAGCATTCAATCTCCCCAGGCCTAGTTTTTCTCATTTATACACAGGGAACAGGGAGCAATCATCTCTACTCAGAGAGCGCCTGTGAAAACTGTAATGAACCTATGCAGTGCTGGTGCCTTCCATGGAAGATGAAATGAAACATCCGCCCATGCCCTGAGCCTAGGAGCCACTCATTGTCAATCAGAAAACAGCATTATTGTGCAGCCCCACGAAGGCCATGCACTGTCCTGCTTTAAGTTTTTGTTTGATTACAAAGTATAGTTCTTTAGTTTTTATATCCATTCTCTCCCTTTGCCTTTACCATCCTTTTTGAAGGCAGAACTGTCTTTCCCTCTTGTTTTACAGGTAGAAAAGGTAAACAGAGAGAGTTAAAGTTTGGGCTGAGAGAGCCCAAGTTCATCCAGGTTTGGTGGTGCAAGCCTGGAATCCTAACACTCAGGAGGTGAGATGGGAAGATCATGGGTTCAAGGATAGCCTAGGTGACAGAGCGAGACCCTGTCTCTAAAACAGACAGACAGACAGACACCCCAAGGTAAGCGGGTGGCAGAGCTAACTTTGCAATTAATTTTAGTTTTCTTTATACTGTGGATGAAACATCAGTGAAAACCTGAAACAAAATCTTTGAAGAAGAGTGAACTTTTAAGTGGGTATTTGTTCTGGAAGCTGTCCTTAAAGCTGAAATAAGGGGCACTGTCTTAGAAAATGGGAATGTGCTCTGTGAAATAAACCCTTAGGTTATTGGGAGAGACTGGATGGGTCTTTGAACTCTGGCTTGGGGAATATCAGTACCTGGTCCTAGTGTGGTGTTCCCATAGGTGGTAAGACACATAGAGTTGCTGAATTCGATTTCTCTCCTCCTTCCAGACTTTTCTATTGTGTGCATATTAAAGTATACATTTAATGTTTGTCTTTAAATGCAATGACCTATTGGTGAAATTGCCACATTTTCTTTTTCATGTCCAGAATTGAAACCCACACCCAGTAGGAAGTAAAATTGGCCCCAGACAGTTAATACATTCTAGGTGGAGATACCTAAATCAGCAAAGGGTATTCTTTAAAGTAGCACCCCCCTGCACACACCAAAGGCTAGTTAAGGGAGTCCAGGAAAGAAATGTCTTCAGAGAATTGTTTCCTAGCTGTTCAGAATACAGAGGGAAGCATCAGGCAGTGCCCAGCACTGGCTTGCAGACTGTCATTTCTCGGTTTGATGTTCCAGGGTTTAATTGTCTTTCATGTGAACAATAGCAGACACTCTCTGGTGTGCTATGCTAGCGTGATAAAAGGGGGTCGTTCTTGCATAGCAATAGCTTTTTTATTATTAGCGTAAAAAATTAGCAAGCTGGAAGTCGTTAGAAGGAGTTTCACTGGCATTAATTGTGATTCAGCCTGAATTTGTTTGCAGACCAGTGCAGCAAGACAATGGCAGAGAGAGAGGGAGCGATATTAATAGCCTTCTAGTTATTGTATCATTTTAGTGAGTCTTAATAAGGTGTCTGCTGTCAACCGGAATTTATTTTTAAAAAAAGACATAGTAATTGATGTATCCCAGTAAGTATGGATGAGGGCTCAACTTGATTAATGTATGGGTTGGCTTTTTAAGGCATTTTAAAAAGGCCTCTTAACAGGGTCTTGGGAGACTGGCGCTAGCCCACTGTAAACTCCCTCTCCGATGCTCGAAAACAGCCTGACAGCTGCTGATGTCTCCTGTGGCTTTTCCTCCTTTTTCCCTCTTCCCGATCAGAGAAAACTGAAGCAATATCCTCTTCGTCAATAATTGCAGTGCTTAAAAATCTTATAAAGGGATTTTGACTCTTCTCTCCAGAGAGGATTTTCCAAAGGTTAAATTAGTTTTACTACTGTGTGCTTCAGAATATCACCACTTTCGATAAGGAATGGATTTGGTTTTTTAAATAAGCTGCTATTTTGTGGGTTCCTTGAACCTTGACCTGCTTTGACACAAAGTGTTTTGATGTTAGAAGTGGACTAGATCCAAAAGCAATTTGGGGTCAAGATAAGTTTTTGTCCCTGTCATGAGGATAATGTTCTTTGGGAGAGGGAGAGAGAGAAAGAGAGAGAGAGAGAGAGAGAGAGAGAGAGAGAGCGCTGTGAAGAGAGAGATGGAGGCAGACAGATTGAAGAAATGGCCATACCTATATGAAGTTGAGAAAAGCCAGTTTTCTCGTCTCCTGTGTGTTCGTTTCTCTCCTTTGCTCCCACACTCTAATGACCCTGTTTCTTCCTTTCATGAAAAAAAATTTGAAAGAAACAAGGCATGTGAGTTACAGTCCCTGGGAAGATGAAGAAGGAAGGAAGAAAGGCAAAACCAGAAGCATTTTGGCATCTGGTATCCATAGGTGTCAACACTGTCCCCAGGTCACGGGCCACCTAGATACACAGTTGAATCCAGCTGTCACCCTTCAGTTGGAGGAAGCTCCTTAATCAACAACTTGAATATGAACAGAGATGAAGTCCCTTGGTTCCTGGTGTTTAAGCTTGTTAGGGGGCTGGTGTCAGCCAGGCAGGGACAGTTGAGTGGATAAAATATGAGTGTCACACAGGTGAATTTGCCGTCCATGGTTCACATATTCAGACTGGCTGCACCTTGGTGGTATTGTCTTGACTCTGTGTTATGGCAGGATTTAAATTTCTGTTGCTGCTGGCAGCTAAATTATCTTTTGAATTTGCACAGTTTTCTTAATCTTTCCCATTTGAATTTTCAAGTCTGCAAAATGGGGAAATAATGGTACCACAGAAATTTTTCTAAGGATCTAGTGCAATAATTTGCAGAATGCTCCCCCCAAGGTGGCACCAAACACAGATCTAAGTCTGCTCTACCAGCTTCAGGAGTGACTGTATGCTAAAGGCCCCTGTTTCTTTCTGGGGTGCTGTTGCTAGGCCCATGGCTTGGTCGCCAAGCCATGATTCCATTACAGTGAGCTTTAATGGAGTGAGGGTTGTTCTGTCTTTCAGAGCATGTAGTTCAAATATCATAGTAATTTCCTAAGCGATTTTGCAAAAGAAAATTACCTTTTATTTTATTTTGGATTTGGATTATAAACCATATGAGGCAAATTCTTCTGAAGGAAAACCTCATGTTTCCCCAACAAACTTTTACCCTGACCCAGTAGACTCTCAAGCCCACAGATTCTGTCCTCAAGAAGTATCTTCAGAGGATAGAAATCTGTAGGTGATTGAGAGATGTGATCAGCTCTTTCTGATTTCCATCAGACAAGACCTTCACATAGCTATAAATAGCTGCCTTCAGCATAGTAAAGATATTAGCATTTCTCTGAGATGAAAGCCTTTCTGTTTCTTTGGCTCAAAGATATGAAAGTAGAAAGGACCAATCTCCTCAGACCAGACACTTTATTGAATTATAACCAAATGTATTGGGGTCTCATTTGTGTTCAATCTAATGTATACATATGGGTACCTATAAGGTATTTGTTAGATTCTAGGACACGTTCAGGGATGGATGAGATGACTCCCTGATATTCAAGAAGACAACGGTGCAATGATATCATGTAATGATGGGCTGGGAGATGGCTCAGGATATCAAGTACTTGGCACTTTGAGTGTGAGGGCTGGAGTTCAGAACCTCAGACCTAAATAAAAGCTGGGAAGACATAGCGACCACCTGTAATCCTAGCACGCAGGTGATGGAGATAGAAGCCAGGTGGAGACAGATGGCCAGACAGCATGGCAAGCTGGCCAACTAGAGAGGTCAGAATTACCAAGTCCAGGATCAGTGAGATTCTGCCTCAGTAAACAAAGGGTAAAGTGTCCAAGGAAAACACCCGACATCAACTTCAGACCTCCATGTGCACATAGACACACATGCATGTGTACCCTCACACACGTTTGAACCCGTATATGTGTGAACATATACATACATGCCTTTGAGGTGGGATGCAACATGGTCCATAGTGGGTATTCGGAAGAAACTGGCAATATATGATGGGCAGGATGATATAGGCATGGAACCCACTCTGAAAAAATCAAGCTATACTTGGAAAGTTTGCTATTTCTCCTTGCTACCAGTCAGCCAATTGGTTTGTACATGCTGCTCAATAGAAGACATCTGAGTAGTTTCTACCTTGAATTTATTCAGTTCTATAGTTCAGCCCATGGTATAGACCTTTAGAAATAAGTTTATATCCTGGACTAAGACATTGGGCAATACCAAGTTTGGGAGAAGGTGTCAAAGGGTAGTGTTCAAATAGTCTTGGACACTTAGGTTAACACCATTTTTGTACAACCCCATTTCCAGGGAACATCAGAAGCAGGTCGACTGTGCCTGGTGTATGCCATGGATTCTAGTAGAGTAAGTCACGTTCTGTCAGAGTGATTCAAGTGTGTATCTGAGGCATGTGCTCATGAAACTATCTGTGAAGATCTCTGGTGGGAAGTGGAAGGTAACAGTGGGTGGGATGCATCTCTTGCACCGAGTGTTCCAAGTTCAGACTTAATTCTTGGATTTGGAGGTTTTAATTTCTTTTAAAAAAAATCAAGTTATTCAGCTAGGTCATTCTCACCATTTCGCTCAACAAATCTACTTTGGTTTTGAAACCCCATAAATCAAATTTCATTCAAAATCCAGTTAAATTTAAGTTTCAGGGCCTGCTGGCCTATGGCAAATTTTTCCAGTGTTAAAGAAGATATCAGAGAAAAACACATCTTGTCTCCGGAGAGATCGTGCACAGTCTCTTTACTGAGATGCCCACATGGCGTGCTACCTTGTCAAACTATGTCTAGCGAACGACTCATTTAGCAAACCAGCAGGTTTGTTTTGCAGTCATGTCGGCTTGGGCATTTGTGTTTTCAGTTGCCTGTCTGTGAACTGTGGTTCCTCTGCTCAAGAGTTTCCCGTACAGTGTTCCGGTACTGTTGCCACGACTATGATCTTGATCAACGAGTATGGGTTCTTTACTAACATCCTTGTAATAGTGAAGGCCAAGACCCCGGTTTGCACCCTGGGAGAGGCAAACATTTGCCTTTACCCTCTTTAAAGGTGGTGAGAAGGGCTTAAGGCTAAATATCAACTTAAAGGTACTTTTATTTTTTAATTTTTTTTATTTCCATCTATGTGTGTGTGTGCATATTTGTAGGTGGGTATAAGCATGTGAGCATAAGTGCCCACAGAGGTCAGAAAAAGAAACTGGATTCCCTGGAGCTGGACTTAGAGGCAGGTATGAGTCACCCTACATGGATGCCGGCAACCAAGTGTAGGCTCTCTGAAGAGCTGGACCTCTTCTGACTACTGAGCCATCTCTCCAGCCCAAAGGAGCATTTCTGAACTAATACGGGAAGCAAGCACAAGGAAACCTTTGGGGCAAGGTTTCTCTCCACTCTGAGTTCTTCATTCATATAGTGAACTTCCCAACAGCAAAGGATCTGCCTAGTTCTTCTTGGGTCCTCTTTCTTTCCTCCTTATCATATGTAGATTCTTTTTTGGTTTGTTTTGCTTCCTCATTTTATAAATCGGATGTCAGTAAGGCCCAGTTTCTTTGTTCACCCTGAGATGGTAGTGTGCTAACATTTGTTTGACGGATCTTTATGGCTATCAGATCAGGATGAAATAAAGGAACTTAGCAGCACACGTGGAAGAGGCATTCTCCTACAGGCTGCCAGGCTATGATGATGTCTTAGGTTGGATGCTGTGATATACACCATAGGCTGAGGACCGTATAAACAGCAGAGGTTTATCTCTCACAGTTTTGGAAACAGATGAGTTGAGGTCACAGTGGGGTTGTGCTGAGGTCAGTCTTCTGCATTGTAGTCCGCTGGCATCTCCTTGTAACTCACCCAGCAGAAAGAGGAAAAGCTATGAATAGCTCCTGGTACTGTAAACAAGAACAGGAATCACAGGGCCAGGGCTCTGCCCTCGAGATGTGATGAACTCCCAGATACCTCACTGCCCATGTCAGCACAGTGAGGGTTAAGATTTCACCACGTGCATTTTCAGTGGGACCTAAATATTTAGCTCATGACAGAGTGCATTTTTCTGTATTCCATTTTTCTGTATTCCAAAATTGACCTTGATGCCAAAAGGAAGCTTTAAAAAAGCAAAGACAACTCATGGGTTTTGGGTCATGCTGAGTCAGAGCAGGCAGCTTTTAGTAATGAGTGGGCACCTGGAAAAGTCCTCTTATTCCTTCTTTACTAAACAATGTATCATGCTAATCAGGCAAAAGTCTTTGCTTGTTAGTCCCTCCATATATTCCAAGATATCAGAAATTATGATTATGTCACAATATCTCATTGTGTATATAATACATTTAATAAAAATCTGCTAGACTTTTTCAGTTATATTTTTAATACACTCATATTTTTATTAAAAAATAATTTGGTATAATTATTTAATAATATTCAATATTAAACATATTATTTAATAAACTACATTTGCACATGAGTATATGTGTGCAGGATGCACGTGTGTGCGTTTTCTTGTGCATGTTGCTGTGTGTATGTGCAAAGTGTTGTGCATTTGGTTGTTTATATGAAGGTTGGAAGTTAATGTCAGATGTCCTTTTTAATCACTCTCCACTTTATTTATCAAGACAGGGTCCATTTTTGAACCTAGGATGAGCCAGCTTGCCCCAGCAACATCCTGTCTCTGCCTCTTGTGTGCTGGGATTACAGGTGTCTCCCATACCTGTCTGGCTTTTATGTGAGTTCTGGGATCTTCACCCTGTCCTCACACTGGCAAAGACAAGCACTTTATTTACTGAATCATCTCCTAAGTCCACATGAAATAGAGTTTTATGTTTAAACTCAAACTTCTAGAGGGCCATGCCTCTAAGAGAAGATTTAAAAAAATCAATAAAAATATAGTCAGCAAAATACAAAATTACAGTTAATATTCATTATGATTCATTTTCTCTGTGTGTCTCTGTCTCTCTCTGTCTCTCTGTGTCTGTCTGTCTGTCTGTCTGTCTCTCTCTTTCTCTCTCTCCCTCTCCTGAGCCCAGGGAATAGTTGGTATACCTAGCAAGGGCTTGGGCATTGAATGGCCATTGAACTCTTAGTTCAGCTGCGCTCTTAATTAAAATACACTTCTGTAGGTCTTTTGTCCCTTGCACTCCAGGCACACGATTCCTTTATAGACTCAGTTAAAGTGTAAAGCCTATGGTCAGTACATCAGCCATTCTTATCCCCACTTTGGAGAACAGTACAGTATTATTATGGAGAAGGAGAAGCCCCATGGGATGCTGTGTGTGTCCTTTTAATATTACACTTTGCTTCTTTTGTTTTGAATGGACTGGAAGAATGTTGTTAACAAATGTGCCCTGAAAACTGGACCAGCTGTAAGCACCCACAGTCTTGGTGCTTGGCAAGGTTGAGTGGAGACACCACTTGGGCCCAGACCATATCTCCAAAGTCAAGCCAACTAGTCACTACCAAAGCTCCAATGACTGTGGTGAAAGAGACATTACCCCAGTGATTCACACAATTATTAGTGAAACATGAAGGGGTTTCTCTATATCTCACACTTAGCCTCTCTTCAGAAGTTGCCAGTGTCTAGATGAAGTGTTTACTTTGAAACAAGGAGGAAAGGTTGAGCAGTAACAATGCCCTTTAAGGATATAAATACTAAAGAACTTAGGACACCTCTTGCTAGGAATAATATCCTCTAAAATCTTTTTAACTGGCATATTTTAATTGAACAAACACATGAGTTTCATTATGACATTTTCATACATGTGTATCATGTATTAGGATCACATTTTTCTCCCACTAATCTCTCTTGTTCCGCCTCACTCTCCTGTTCTACTGCCTCCCTTCTCTTCCCAAATGATCTGTCTTGTACTTGCATGCCTCTGAAAACTTCATTTCGATCCTCAAGAGAAGATGGGATGGCATTTGTCTTGTGACTTTGTTCTTCAGTGTACTGAGGGCTCTGGCCACACGTGAATGTATGCAGCTTTGAGCCTGGGCTTGAGGAAGCTAGGGAGTAGGTTTCCCTTGAGACTAACCTGGGTAACATAGCAAGATCCTCATCCCCTCTCAAAAGAGAGAGTAAGTAATGAAAGGCAGGGGCTGGGGTAGGGCGTGGCTCAGTTGGTAAACTGCTCATTGGGCAAGCATGAGGACTGAGGTCCATCTTCAGCACCCACTCAGGAAGCTGGATGGGATAGCCCTGTCATCTCAGTGCCAGAGGGTCAAAGACATTGGGTCTCAGCACCTGGCGGGCCAACCAGTCTAGCTGAGTCTGAGCTCTAGGTTGAGTATGTGGGTGGGGGTCTCAAAAATAAGGTGTGAGTGAAACACACACACACACACACACACACACACACACACACATCACACATCACACATCACACTAAAATAATAAGTGAATGGATATTGACATCTTCTCCTGGAGGTGGGAAGTAGCATATGGCATTTATGGGACAGTGTATTCAGATAAGAGAAGTAGGTAAAGGTGAAACACAGCTGTCATTTAAAAAATATTTTTATAATATTTCATTTGAAGAAATAAAGCAAAGATTTAAAATTAATTAATTGATCTGTTCTTCAGCTATTCAGATTTTGTAAATATTTCTGTTTGGGTCCCAGTAGAAATGTTTAGCTCATTGTAGACATATGAGAAAGTCTTACTTAGAAATTCTCTAAAGCAAGCAAGCAGATGAATCTTGTCTTGTGTATAGCTGCAGAATCAAGTTTGACTTCTCAGAGTCTCCGTTTCTTCAGGACAGAAACTGGAGACTGTAATTTAACACAAGTATAAGAAGTCACCAACTGGAGCAAGAAGCTTCCTGAGGCCCTTGCTGCTGCAGACACCCTCAGTGTGAACTAGAGAGCCATGCCTTGTTTGTAACCCGGGCTGTGATCTGGGCAAACTGGTATGGATGGCATAGGACTGCTGCTGCTTGTAACCGCCACATGGAAGGAACCCGGGTGACTTCTTCATAGGGAAGATGCAGAAATGCCCATAGAGGCTGCTGGTGTTTTTCCATGTTTGAAGGACCTGGGACCTTTTATTTTCTTTTTGATGTGTTTCCTAAATATTCAGGACCACAACCGGCATGTAAAGCAGGTTGTTTCCGATAGCCAGGGCTGGAGTAAAGCAGGAAGCATCCTTCGGATCTCTCAGAGTGTCTGCTTATAATACCTGAAGTGGGAGGTCCTGCTCATTGGCTCTCAGGTTTTCATAGGAACAAGCAGATTTTTAGCTCAGTGAAAGATAAATAAATAAACATCCAGCATAGGTTTTTGAATAGAAACCTTTAAATATGGAGAGATAATGATTTGTAGAGCCTTCGTATATAATGCTTTTCTTGTCTTCTGCTGGGTTCATGTGACGAATTCCAGTTGATAAGCCCTGGTCTCTGGAGTCAGTTGTCTGGCTAGTTATTAAGATTAAGATAAGTCCTAAGAAGGAAAGATACAGCACATTGTACTCCCTTTATGGGTTTGGGCCACCTAGGATCTGGGGTGTAAACAATGCATTAGTTCACCCCGACTTGCTTTCAAACCTGTGGTGAGCCGTGTAGGTATTGGTGAAGTATGCTCCAAGATGATTTTTTTAATGAAAAATATTTTTAGATTACAAAAAACTCCTGAAGTATGTATAAGTGATTTTGCAGGAGAGAAATTTACTCTCTAATTTGACATTTTATATTGGTATTTAGAAATTTTTTAAGGATAATTGATGAGTCCTAAGTAGCTCTTTTGGTGAAGGCATGTTACCTTTATAAAATATACTAGGAGTAGGGGACAGTGCAGTTAGAAGAACTTAGGATATAAGATTTATTAGTTTTATAAATATATATTTCTAATGTATATTCAAAGATAAACTCCCTCGAGGACTTGATGTTTTTAGTCATTTTACAAGGAGCAAAGAAAGTGTTCCTGCTGTTTCCTAAAGCTGGATGGTGTGCCTCCGAGGCACACCAAACACAGCCAAATATTTCCTGACATTCCGTCAGTGATTCACACTAAATATAGTAAATATGAGCTTTGCTGCAGATTGGTGGGCCACATTTCTAGCACTGCAAAGTTTAACTGTCTGGGAGATCACGGGAGAAGTGATGGAGGATGGCAATTTAGCAAGCGCTCCATAGCGACATGCTGCGCCCTGCTCAGCACCGGCTGGCTATTAATTTTTGTTAATGAATTTAAAACTAGATGTATGGAAATGGTTATATGAAATGTATACACTGCTAAACAGTTAACTAGTCCTTAGGGCTTAAGTTTAATTATCTATGTGTAAATCATTTTGAGCAGGGCAACCTAATGAGTCAAAAAAAAATCCAAGAAACTCATGTGAGGCTTTGCAGTGACGCTGAACGAGGTGATCACACAGGACAGCGAGCAGATCGGGACAAGGCATCGGTGTCGCCAAGGCCGCCATCCTCCTGATCCTCCTGAGAGCCAATGAGCAGGACCTCCCACTTTAGGTATTATAAGCAGACACTCTGAGAGATCCGAAGGATGCTTCCTGCTTTACTCCAGCCCTGGCTATCGGAAACAACCTGCTTTACATGCCGGCTGTGGTCCTGAATATTTAGGAAACGGCAAGTACAAAAGAAGACAAGAATGGCTCATGCCCTGGCCTACATGGAATGTCCCCTCCCACCCTGTTGTACCCTTTTGAAGTCACCATCACTGCCACTGTATTTTAATTATGATATGAGGTGGAAGACTGACTCCTGGGCCCTGCATGCACTAAACACACCTTCTACTGCAGATCTACCCAGATGTGTTTTGCTACCCAGATGCCCAATGTCTACACACAGTCACTGACTTCTTCAGATGTGACAGACAGTATCATGACTGCTTAAGAGACCACAGATGAAGCACCCAGGGATTCGGAGGACTTGGTAGCTTAGGACCACAGATGCAGACTTGCCCATTTGGAAACAGATAGCACGTTTACAAAGAAAGAACACTGCTCTGTCAACACAGGAGCCTGGGCTAAAGTGACTCTCGAGACTTATTCCTGCCACATCAGCTTTCACTGGTTGTGGGGAAAAGGACATAAGTGAATATTTAAGGGGAAACATGATGGAATGCCAAAAAAAATGCTCATTGTCCCCTGAAGAAAGTCATCTTAAGGAATTAAAATGTATCCCTCTCCCATCTCCTCCAGTTATATTATGATGCCTCTAGACTCACTTGATGTACTGAGACCCTTTTTCTGCTAAGGATAAAGATAAATACCAAATAGGTTCTCCACTTCTAAGTCAAACTAAGACTGGAACATATTGTCAGGTGAGAGTGGATTTATGACATTAACATCAAACATTACCTGGAAAATTTAGAGAGAAGACATTTATGCCCTTGTACATTTCAGCCTTAATAGTAGGGCATACTGGTGGTGGGGACTTTGTGTTTCCAGCCTTGATGCATTGTGGGTGTTATCACCTCCCCTTTTTGGCCTGAGCATCCCTCCTAACACGTGGTTAGCACCCCTGGAGCCTCATTCATTCTAAAATTAAAAAAAAAAAGAAAAGTTCTAATCACCTGCCATTGACCACAACTGAATTGCTTGTCTGGTAGCAGTGGAGGTTACCAGAGTCCTGAGAAGTCTTCAAAGTGCCCTGTTTCAATCGGATGTCTGTGCTTTTGCCGTCAATGCCCTGGAAACTTCCTTTCTGCCTTGGAGTCAGTTATACAAATCTGTCCCTAAGACAAAATGAGGACTACGCTCGGCTTACACAGGCCTCAGTTTCCCCTCCCTCTTTCTTCTTTTCATGTGCATGTGCCTGTGCTATCTGCTTGTGTGTCTACATGCTTGCATGCCTGTGGAAGCACAGGTATATTGGGGGAGTGTTAGCATGTGTACAAGCGAGAAGTGTTGAGGTCCAAGGTTGCTGTTGAGAATCTTTATTGGTTACTCTTCTACCTTACCCTGAGTCAAGGTCTCTCAATCAAACCCAGAGCTCACCTATATAGCTAGCCTGCATAGACAAGGTCTGTACAGTTCCCTGTCTGCCCCTTCTAAGCTGGAAGTACAGTTGGCTTGTCATGCACACCTGACATTTACATGGATTCTGGTGATCTGAACTCCCTCAGAGATACAGACAATAGGTGTCATTGATGTATAACAGCTTTGGGATATGCAGCCAAGACTTGCCCTGTACCTGTTTTTGTGAATACATTTACTGGCACACAGTCATCCTTATTCATTTTACGTGTTGTCTTTGGCAAAGCTGATTCATTGAGACAAAGACCATGTGGGTCATAAAGCATAAAATATGGACAGATCATCTATGGGCAAAGTTTGCCAGTTCCTTCAGAGGGAAATACCCGTTTATGGTTGCCTTGTTTATAGGTCAAAACCTGGAATAGCATAATACCTATTATAGGGCATTGTTAACCTCAGGACAATATACCTCTGCCAAAAAATGTTTTATTGTGGCCAAAATATTTATCGGAAACATGGTGTGTGTGTCTGTGTCTGTGTGTCTGTGGTGTGTTTGGTATATTTGTGTGTGTGGTGTCTGTGTCTGTGTGTGGTGTGTATCTGGTGTATGTGTGAAGGGTGTGTGTGTATGTGTGGTGTGTCTGGTGTATGTGTGTATATATATGTATGGTGTGTGTGTGTGTGTGTGTGTGTATGTGTGTGTTACTGATGTTTGACCTTAGAGCCCTGTGAATGATAGGCAATCTCTCTACCATTGAACCACATCTCTGATACTCTCCATGAAGAATTTTAAAGACAGAAATATTTCCACAGCATCTAGAGTAAAGATCAACTATACAGGTGTGCAAAAAGAAATGACAACAAAGAAACAAACTATAAAGTACATTCAGGGATTTTAGGTTTATGAAATTCCTTCCATATATATCTGCACAGTCCTGAGAAGAGAATCTTAGGCCTTGGACGTGCTAGGCAGGGTCTCTATCACCGGGCTATTTCACAAACTGTTTTGTTTTGTTTCGCGGGGCTGGGGCTGTATGTATGCTAGGCGAGTGTTCTGACAGGGACCACCACCCCCGGAATTCTACTGTGGCTTTGCAAAATGGATTTTACCAGCAGGAATAAAAAAAATGAAATGGTTACTGTTAAATAAGTCCCAGAGGCCTGTGTGTATGGTTCTTGCCTAGCTGGAATGGAAAGAGAGCTCCTTTCTCTTCTGCTAGAGAGGGCAGCGAGGGGAGCCAGGTGGAGGGCACACACTGTTCTGGGAGAGGGGGCCATGCTCACGACTTACAGCAGCTGCAGCTTCTTCAGGATGGAAGCTGACCATACCAGCTCCAGTCAGAAAGGACAGATTTGGGGGGGATGATGCCTGAATTGGATCTTCTGGCAGCAAGACAGAGATGAATCAGAAAGTTCCAGAGCCCATGTTTTCTGGGGGAGGAAAAACTGAGTCAGGTACTGTAGTGGAGGCTGCTGCATGCTTCAGCTGGGAATCAGGACAGTGGGATAGTTTGCCAGTAGCAAAGGGACACAACCTGGCAGAGGTAGGAAGCAACCACTCAGGCTTCCTTTCTCCCCACTCTGTCCAATGCCAACTTTACTCAAGTTCCATGTACCACCCCAGCTCTTCCTCATCTCCCAGAAGCCGTCAGTTTTTTTTTCCCCTACAAAAGCAGAACAGACTATACTGTGTGCACATTGGCTCCACATTATTTAGTCTTTACTGTACCACTGATAAAATTAGGTTCGGATCTCTGCCATTTGTAACTCTGCATATCTGACGACTCATGCTTAGGATTCATTCACACCTACCATGTATTCATGGTTCCCATTCTGCATGCCATACGCTATTTTTAGCACTCGATACACCGAAGTGAAAAAGTTAAAAAAAATATTTCTACATTCTTTGAACTTGGAAGTGCTGTTGGGGAGGACAGACAGAAACAGTTTATACTTACATGCTTCTGTATGCCTATGCATGTGATATTTAAGATGCTGATAGCTGGTCGGAATAAAACACAGTAATATGCTTGAAGAGAGGGTAGGGGAAGTGCTTCATTAGAGAAAAGTCATCTTGGGTCTTCAGTAAAGAAAACATTGTACCTGAGTCTGGCATAATGAGTCAGAATCAGCCATGCAAAAATGGAGTTCAATTCAACTGGACAAATATTTGAGTTGTGCAGGTACTATTGTGGTTGCTCGCATTGTATTAGTGAATCAAACAGTCCCTGCTTCCAAGAAATCATCCAGTTTGAGTGTATGCCGCATGTATGACTTGTTTGTGTGCATGTGAACGCACACACGTAAGACACCGGAGTGCTGTGAAGTATAAATCAGGATGGGGTATGTGACATTAAGTGGAGTGGGACTGTGCTCACCGTTGACAGCAGGTCAGGAAATGCTGCAAGCCTGTATTTTAAGAGAAGCCTGGAAATACACACAGAAGCATATTCCAGGCAGATGGTCTGAATGAGGAAGAATATGGTGTATTGAGATGAGAGACCGAAGCCAGAGCCAGAGTCCAGGGCATCCACAGGAGAGCATTTGAATCTGCATAGCGGAGTTGAGCCCAGTAGAGCCTGTAGGACCTTTCAGATTAAAGCAAGGTCTTGGATGTTAGTCACTCAACAACAGCAAGCTCTGAGGGGTTTGGAACATGGAGTGAAGTAGTGTTGTTTCCTCTAAGTTGGTAGCAATGCAGGGTGAAAATATCCAGAAGGTGCCCATCTCTTCAGTTCTTTCTTGAGCTGACCTGAGAAAGAATAGCTCAGGGAGAGTCTGTTTCTGATTCTCCATCCCTGGGATGAGCTCTAAGTACATCCTCTATAGTTTGTAGAGAGCTCATCCCACCTGGAAGAAAGGGAGAGCGGAAGCGTTCGTCTATCCTTGTCTTCCCTCCCCTCGTTCTCTCACTTTTATTAAGGAAAGGCTCCTATTTCCATTGCCCGAGCGCTGCGTATTAAGATAACAAGCTCAGAGGAAGGTGCACCCAAACAGTGCGAGAAGGTAAAATTAGGACAAACCTCGGATTCCCGAGGGCTATAATTAAAGCTATCTAGATGAAAGGAGAGGCATTTCACTTCAGATTTATGTTTCAAGGAAACAAAAAAAAAAAAAAAAAAAAGGAAGAGAGAGGAGGAAAGCATAATACACCAGAAAGAAATCTTAATTCCAGTGTATTCAACTCACCCATCAGAAGAAATGGCATTAAGTCAGGTACCCAATTACGGTAATGTGGTTCGGAGCACCTCGAAAGGTGTTTCAATCTCAAACCAGGACCAACATTTGTAATCCTTTAAATGCACTTAAGAAATTGATGTTACAGCCCCACAATCTGTTAGGGGCCTTGCTTGCCCGGTTATTGCAAAGTACCCCGCCATTAATTGGATCATCAGAATGTGATCCGCGTCCTGGGCCCTGGATTATGGAAGACTGTCTCTGTTCCGACGTGTTGAACCAGAAGCTCCTTTTGTGAGAGATTTTGACCCTTAATGTAGATAAGTGGTATTTTTCATCAATCTTAGCTTTCATTAAAAAGGGGAGGGGGATGTCAATTCAATGTGGGGCATTTAACGTAATTCAACATCTTTTCATTTAATACCTTGGAAAAGTTAGTCTTTCTGACCTGGTTAACACGTCTGCTGATGGAATATTTTGTAAAGCACCATGGAAAGAAAAGGTTGTTAATAATAATAAAAATACCATAATTTTGAAGCTTCCTGCTTCTCATGTAGGATTTCAGAAAAGGAAAAGAGAATGAATCTACAGAGATTGAAAATCTCAACATACAGCAGAACAAACCTAGTTTTTAAATAGCGCCCTTTGTTGGTACAGGGTTGAGAAGATGGATAGGAATTTAATTTATTTAAAGATATATTTTTATTTTGCCTATGTGTATGAGTGTTTTACCTGTATGTACATCAGTGTACTGGGCACATGCCTGGCACCTGCGGGGGGCAAGAAAAGGGTGTGACACCACCTGAAACTAGAATTGTGGATGCTGTGTGCTGCCATGTAGGTACTGGGTACCGAACCCAGGTCTTCTGGAGGCAGAGCCAGTGTTCTAGTGCTGAGCCTTCTCTGCAGCCCTAAAATATATTATAATTATCAAATGTGGGGGGGGGCAGTATACACATATCACAGAGCATGTGTGGAGGTCAGGGGACAACTTTTTGGAACTGGTTGTCTTTTCTTTACTGGGAGTTCCAGAGATCAAATTCGCTTAAG
>CABHPH010000339.1:0-12483 GCA_902168325.1 Peromyscus nudipes | reverse complement strand
TATATATATATATAACTTTCTCTTTAGCCCTTTAATTTTCTCTTCAGTAGTGTTTATGCAAGGGAGACCCTGAGTGTTCTGTTGGAGTGTCTGGTGACCATGAATTTAGGACAAGTCAGAAAAAGTAATTGTTTTAGTCTCCTTTAAGGTAAGATAAAAGAATTAATATAGACTTTGATTGTAGTCAGGTACTGTTTTTATCTTTTCTGGGTGTGCTGTGAATCAAGCAGAGGGCCTCCTGTATGCTAGGTAAGTTGTCTACTCCTTAGCTACACTCTAGGTCTTACTTTATTATAGTACATGATTCATAGGTAGGAGTTCCAATTCCAGTTTAACGGGACTTTATGAAATGCTGTGTACTCAAAGAATAATCCAGCTTCCGTGTGCTTCAAATCACAGGCAGCCTACGAGGCACAAAGCAGTCTTTAGCAACCGGTTACTGCCATGCAGATTTGCAGTCTGAACGCCCCTGCAAACCATCAGACCTTTGCTTTGGGGTTTGACTGTGTTGCTTCCCTGTCAGTGACTGGATACTGATCCGTGCTGTATTAGTTCCCATTCTCATTGGCGATCAAAGACCTGACAAGCAGCAGCTTCAGGGGGGAGAAGTTGGGGTGTTGGTGGCCAGGGCTGGGGGCGGGGAGGGAGGGCAGGGCTCACTGTTCAAGTAGGTCTGTCCATCAGGAGGAGGGAAGGCATGGTGGCTGAAGCATGTCACTGCTTGAATTGTGTCTGTAGTTAGGAAGTAAAAGAAGAGGAAAGGAAGTGGTACTGGGTTATAAAGTCTCAAGGTCCGCCCCTAACTGAGCCACTTCCTCCAACAAGGTTCTGCTTCCTAAAGGTTCCTGCCATCTGGGATCCGAGTGTTCTAACCTGCAAGCCCATGGGGGACATTTTATATAAAAACCACAGCACATGTCTTCCTGGGAAAACTCTCAAGAGTTATTAAAATGGCTGTCCAGGCTCTGGCTAGGCTGCTTTGGAAATGTGTCACATACCACTTTATTCCACCCAAGCCTTTGCTAACAGTCTGGTCGGTGTAGCATCTCAGAGCAAAGTACATCCACCTGCCTTGTACATGGACACCATGGGCTGGACAGAGATGTGGAGTTTGTGACCCAGTACACATCCTGGCTCTTGATGTGTCAACACCCCTGGGAGTCTCAGCCCGAGTCACTGCAGCTGGGTATTCCATCTACTACTGAGTTCCCTACAGACTTGAGCGTACCTTGCTTTCTCAATCGGAAATCTTGATACGGAGTGCCACGTGGATGCAGGATGGACAAGAGAGCCCACAGACCTTTGCCGTGCTGCTCTGTAGGCAGTGCCCCGCTGAACTAAACCTGTGCTCTCACACTGCAAGAGGAAACTATAATTTCAACTCCCAAGCAAAATGGGAGACCAGGAAGCCTTCCATAGAAAGGGGTACTGTGCAAATGCTTATAGCAAACGCCTCCTAAACTAGGCGATCCTGCTTCTAGAATCATCTTTAGCTGTAGATGTTTCAGTCTTTCTCACCAGTGTGAACACTGGAGAAAAATATCTCTAGGTCTTATTTCATCCAAGCTGGCACTACATTTAAAGACATTTTTTTTCTTTTTAATGGCCCAGATTTATGTTATGTTAGCTTTGAAAAGATGAAAACTAAAAGCCATAATGAGAATGGAATGCCATCGTGGAAATCAGAGGCTCTTTTTGTTTTGTTTTTCTTTGGAAATATCTGGGCTATTCTAAAAATGGACATTTCCTTTTATTGTGAAGATTAGTAATATTTTCCCATTTTCTGAGCCTGGGTTAATGAACATGTGTGCTTTTCTGATTTGTTTGTTTTTATTTGCTTTTGAGATGGGATCTTACTCTATAGCCCAGGCTTTCCCAAATTTTCCTCTGTAGCCCAGGCTGTCCTAGAGCTTATTCTGCAGCCCCTGACCTTGAACCTGTGTTGGTCCTTCTGTGTCAGCATTCCAACTGCTAGAATTACATTGTATATTTTTGAAACTTTTTTTTTTTAACAAAGCTAGATGCCTGTCTTTCCAGTCTTTATTCCTTACTGTACTTTCACCTGCCTCTGCAGACTGGAGGGAGTTAAAGCAGGGTCAGTGTGGTAAAATCAACCTGCTAGATGTTACCCGTCTTACTATTCCAGTTTTCACTGGACCTGCTACTATCCCAACGAGGCATTATTCTTAACTGCTCTCTAAAGTGGGCTGCAAAATGCTCTCAGACCTTGTCCCTTCATATTAAAGTTCTGTCCTAAATGAAGTTGGCAGCTGGTTTTTCTCCGGTGCTGCTGGCCCTCTACGGTTTCCTTCCTGATTGAATTCCTGTGGACTCTCCCAGGACAAGGGGAGCACAGAAGGCGATGCTCACCAGATGGCTGGCTTCTCTGGTTACAAGTCAGGTGTTTAGGACCGAGGGGTGTTGCTCAGTGGGTAGAGTGCTCATCTAGCATGCACAGAGCCACAGAGTCAGTCCCCAGCATCCCCAGGATTATAGGCAAAGAGGTACAAGCATGTCATCCCAGCACCTGGGAGGTACAGGCTGGAGGATCAGAAGTTCAAGGTCAACCTCAGCTACATAACCATTTTGTGGTTAGCCTGGAATATAAGAGAGGGAGGAAGAAGAGGAGGAGGAAGGGAGGAAAGTAAAAGAAGATATTTACTCTGAAAACACCCCTATTTTTTGTGCCTTGAGATCTCCTCAAGCAGTGGGTCTCAACCTGTAGGTCGTGACCCATACCCCTTTTACAGAGATTGCCTGAGACCATCAGAAAACACAGATGCTTACCTTATAATTCATAAAGGTAGCCAAATTACAGTTATGAAGTAGCAAAGAAAGTAATTTTATGCTGGGGGGTCACCACAACATGAGGAACTGTATTAAAGGGTTGCATCATTAGGAAGATTGAGAACTGTCCTAAAGGGAAAAACACCTTGGGAAGGCCTGTGCCAAGAACACATTCCCCCATACCTGGTCTATGTGCTCACTCCTACTCTCTCTCTCTCTCTCCTTTTCCCCCCTGCTTCTTTTATGCCCCGCCTCTCTCAAATTTTTAAAAAATTCTTATTTTTAAAATGCCACCATGTCCTGTAACAAGCTATGAATTCAATCTGCGGTCTTAGTGGTAACTCTGTAACGGTGACTCCATCCTTAAGCCTGCCTCCTGGGCTAAGGCAGTTGGTCAGAGTGATGAGCCGGGGGAGGGGCTCACAAACTGACCCTTCCTGGCCTGCTTTTTCCAGTTTCTGATGCGGTGTCAGTGCTTCAATGCAGGTGTCTACCTCCTGTCCCTGCACCTAAGCGGAAGGGTGTCAAGGGTTTAAAAGTCATCCAGACCGAGGGGAAACTGAGGAAATGTGTGGTCGCTAGCTGTAGTCCAGGGGTTGTTCATGTCCAAAAGACACTCTGATGTAGTAAAAACATAAGGAACCTGTCCCTGACGCCATGCCACGGCCTCTTTATTTGTTGCCAAAATCAAAACTAAGTTTTAGTCAGAGGTGCTGAGATAATGGGGTGTGAGTGAACTGATGACAACATAGCCTTTGCTTCCCTTTGTGTAACCTGGCTTCAAGTCATCTATCAGGAGGAGGTAACGGGGCTTCATGGGATAGGAGCAGGCTAGGACCAAAAGCCAACCTGCAACAGTTTGCCATTGCAAGCCTTCTCCGGTAGAGCTGTATAAATGAAGAGGTAATATGGAGATACGGGCTGAATTGAGCTCCCCCCTCACACCTGGTTTGTAGCAGAGAGATCTGAGGTCACGGCTTTTAGCTACTTGCTCCTCTCAGTTTGTATTCTCATCTGGGGAAGAAACTCCACAGCATGAAGCTTCCAAAGGCTGCTGACACTGTGACTTATCCCACGAGTGGTGTGTAGCCACAACATTAGACAAAATTAATTTCAGCCCTTTTGAACTATAACTCTTTCAAAGGACACTCCCCTGGGCGAACCCCCAGCTCCATATGCCACATGGTGGTGGGAACAGTGGCCAGGGGTTGTGGCTTAGGAGCCCATCAGGCTTCTTTGGATGTCTTGTCTTTTCTAGCACACCATGTCAAATCCTTCTGGTGACCTGGTGACCCTTGGCTTCCTTTTAATATAGAATTTGCTGACCCCAAGCCAATGGCTCCCTGTCATACCCCCTAATAATATCTAGTTAACATCTGCACATGAATTCAAGCTAGAAATTATGGTTTTAGTCACCCTGGAAATGGGCATTTTTATAAATAACAAAAAAAGCCACCCCTCTTTTTGTCCAAATGTATACTTGTACCTGAGACTGGACTGGTAAATTTTTCATGTTATTTTATTCAGAGCCTTTCATCTTCTAAAGTCTTTGAATGTTTCATCTGCCCAGTGTTAAAGCTGGGAAGTATTTGCTTTTCTCCTCTAGTGTGTGGTGCCCTGGCAGGGGGTGGGTGTCTTTGTGTGGGTGTCCATGTATACAGGATAGCAGCCTGTTTTCTCTGGAATTACCATTCTCAGTTATTTCCCGTCTCCCCCCACCCCGCGCTTTTGTCTCTGCCACTCAGACCACTGTCAGCCATCTACCACCTCTCTCATTTTGGATAATAGCCTCTCTTTTTGCCATCGTCTTGTCGTGTCTGATTCGGCTGCTGGAGGATTTTAAATGAGCTGAAATGTTTGCACGCTGGGCTCACGCTGCTGCTCTGACCGATATTGATGATTGCTTCTAGGGAAAAAAAAAAAAAAAAGCCATGGCTGGTGGTTGTGGTAACACTCCTCTGTTGTTCAGTGTGCCTCTTCTAGGAGAGAGAGCTGAGCAAAGAGAGATCCTCTGTGTTCCTGCTGCCTTGAGAGAGCTGAGCAAAGAGAGATCCTCTGTGTTCCTGCTGCCTTGCTGTTCAACCCATTGTGCCGGTGCCACCCCAGCCCCACCCCGAGACTGCATTCCTGCTAAGGCCCATGACTGTAGAGATAAATAAAGCAGGAAGATTGTAAAGTAAAATAATGAAAGACATACAGTTAGATTCAGGGACTTGTTGCGGTTGGGTTTTCACTCACAGGTGAGAGAACAACCTGCTTTTTTTTGATTGCCTCTCCTGGAGTTTGCTTGTTGGAAACTACCAGTGGCAAGGGAAACCAGAAAGCCATGCGTGGTCATTAACACCTGTCATCCAAGAACACAGAGGCCGAGGCAGGGGGATTGCTCTAAGTTGGATGGTATCCTGGCTTACAGGGTGAGTTTCAAAACAAGAAGGAACCTAGAATGACAGGAAAGATCTTTTTTCATTGTTTCTCGAGGTTTGTCCTTTGTCTGTCTCAGCAGATTTGGGGATAATCCATGGTACCCAGGGGCAGCCCTGGTCTAAGGAGCAGCAGAAATCCTTGATGATTTGGAGATCAACCTTCCGCACACCTGTCTGTTCCCTGTCTGTACGGACCCTAGCAGTTGCACTCACTATTTTGTTAGCGTTGAAAGTCAGGCTAGTGGTTATAAGTACGTTTCTCATTATCACCCCAGACTTGTTACCTCAGTGGCTTCTCTTTCTTTGAATAAGTAACCTCGAGAGTTCCTGAAATGCTTCATTTGTTTGAGTGGTAAAAAATAAGAACGTATGTACTTAAAACAACAACAACGAAAACAAAACCACTGCCTTTGGGAACACTGCAACTATTGTGCAAGGGCAGCACATTTCCAGAACAATGGGTCTCCCAAACAGAGGAGGTCTCCACGGAGCCTGGAGAGATGCTCAGCGATTAAGAGCACTTGACTAGCTGCTCTTGCAGTGGACCCAAATGTGATTTCCTTCACCACCTCTAACTCCAGTTCTAGGGGAATCAAATGCCCTCTTCTGGACTTTGACGGTACTGCATGCACATGGTGCACAGACAACCAGGAACGCACACATACATATGAAATAAAAATACAATGTAAAACAAAAGAGAAGTTTTCATGAATTGAGCAGTTTGTTGGCAAGACATCAAAAAATCACTTTAGCTGATTCCTCATGTCAGCAACTGTTAATAAATACTGCAGCCCCCATTCTGCTGATCCCTGCTTTGCCAAATCATGTAGCTCCTGTCACTGGAGTCCCATGATTTGCTCAAGAGCCTAGAAGTTGTCACTCTGCCTCATCTGGCCACTCCTGGCTGATGTCAAGTTCAATAGAGCTTTGACCTCTTTGCTTCTCCCTCCTCAGAGGAATCCACCAAAGCCAGTCCTGTCCTTCTGATGCTCTCTGAGATTTGACTCTGTCAGCCCTCTCTGTATTCTCATGGCATATGCCTCTAATTCCACAAAGCAAAGGAACACACAGAAACCCCCATACCTTGATGGCTGTTCCCTCAGCCCAGCTTGCTTCTCTCCTCATCTTGCCACCAAGTTTCTCATGAAAATGTCTCATGAATCTAGTTGCTATCAGGACCCCATGGGTGGTCCTGATCCTGCATCATTTCCTGTAATTGCTCTCTCTGAAGTCACTGCTGACCTTCCCATCTCCAAATCAACTCCTCTTTCCCCAGGTTCAGGGTCTTGAGCTCTGAAGCACTCAGCAGCACTCCCCTTACTTTCAGAGTATCTATTTTTATTAATTTAAAATATAAAAAAATGCATGTTCATGAATGTCATGTGATGCTTCCTTATATGTGTTTATTATGTGATCAGGAAAAGCATACCTACCTCCGCATTCAATAATTCTTTTTGTGATTTTTTTATTTATTTATTTATTTATTTATTTATTTTGGTTTTTTCGAGACAGGGTTTCTCTGTGTAGCTTTGCGCCTTTCCTGGAGCTCATTTGGTAGCCCAGGCTGGCCTCGAACTCACAGAGATCCACCTGCCTCTGCCTCCCGAGTGCTGGGATTAAAGGCGTGCGCCACCAACGCCCGGCTTGATTTTTATTTTTAAATAGAGGTTTTTAACATAGACCAGGCTGGTCCAGAACTGGCTATATAGCCAAGGCTGGCCTTGAACTTCTGATTCTCTTACCTCCATCTCCAAAATGTTAGGGTTACAGGGGTCTGGTACCATACCCAGAACTCACTTATCATTTTTATGGTAAAAATAGTCACAATCCTTTTCCCAACTTTCAACAGACCCAGTTACACTATCCTAATCCCCCTGCTGCGAGTAGCATACCAGACTGTCTGACGACCTCTGTGGCTTTGTGCCCATTGTTCAGACTCCCCTACCCACAATCTTCATTTTTCCAGTTCCATGAAGCTCTTTGTGCTTTCATTTATTCCTAGTTCTTAGGCAAAAATTGTTTCCTAGTTTCCAACATCTATTGTCCTCAGTCTTCTGTCAGTGATGCTCCAAAGCTCACCTAACACATGCCACCCACTTGTACATTCCAGTCTTGATTCTTCTTCTTCAAATGTCCAACAAGACTTCACAAGGCTTATCAGAGTTGCATGATGCACACCTCAAAGCTCAAAGGACTCGGGTTTTCAAAGTTATTTTTCTCTAAGTTATCATCTCCTGTCTGTGACTTCAATGACCCAGCCTTTGTTCCAAGACTCTCAAAATATCCCCAACTCACCATTAATAATGACTCTAAATCTTCTTCTTCCCCTTCTGATACATTTTAAGATAGACCAGGCTACCCTTGAAATTCACCATACTGGAGCTGATCTTGAACTCTTGGCCCTTTTACTTCCATCTCCTGAATGCTGGCATCCCTAGTTTATCCAGTGGTGGGAATTGAACCTCAGCCTTCAAATATACTAGGCAAGTACTTTACCAAGTGAGGTCTATCCCAGCACTTCATCTCATCTCTCTTTTTCATTGGGGGCTGGCTTGAGACAAGGTCTAGCTAGCCTGGAACTCATTGTTTAGACCTAGCTGGCGTCAGACTTACAGAGATCTGCCTACCTCCAGAGTGCTGGAATTAAAAGTGAGCACCGCCATGCCTGGCCTGCTCCTCATCTTTGATGTTCAGTGTGCCCTTACCCCACTACGTAAGAAAGGACTCCATGACATGACAGTTGGGCCCTTCCCAAGCCAGCATCAATAGATGTACCACCCATACTGTTTAGTGCCAGTTGCTTGTTCTGTACAGCTATTCATAGACACCAGGGAGCTAGCAGGTTTTCCTCAGCAAAGCCTCTAAAGAACACCTTTTAGATGCACGATGAACCAAGTAGCCTGAGGGCATCTGTACTGAGAGAAATTTGGTAATTGGATCAACCACCTTGATGTAGAAGAATGATCTTGCTCTTCCCTAAATTTAGCCTTAAGCAGCATTTCCTGGCTCTTTCTCTAAAAGAATTAAAAACAAACAATGGATGGGGTACTAATTGGCTAATTTTGGGTGTCAAAATTTTCACAGAAGCAGTAAGTCCCTTCTTAAAGCATAGGCAAAGTCCCTAGAAGCAGTTAGGTGTCAGCATCCCACTAAACTTACAGTCCTACAGAGGGATGCTTTGTAATTGCTGCCGGAAGTGGTGGGGGAGCCTGGGAAACTGCAGCTGAGGTTAGAGACCGCCAGGACAGCCTCGGAACTGGCTACCGAGCACCACAGACCTTATGGTTGGATTCTTGGGACCAAATGGATTGTCTCACCTTATGTGATATTTTTACATTACCTATTTTCAAAATATTATGTGGCTGAATAATTCCTTTATAAAAATCAAAGTATAACATTTAAATGTTCTTTTGAGGAAATACGCAGTTTCTCCTGCAGAAGGTCAACCCACAGGTAATTTGTGAGCACTTACAGTGTGCAAGGTCTCTCCGGAGCTAAGTGAGGAGGTCTGAGCTAACCAGTTCTAGGCCTTCCTAGTGCAGAGGTGAAGAAGTATGAACACACTGACTGCTCATCTGAGCAGTAGTGATCCTTGCTTTACAGTATGTCCTGTTACTTCTTCTGGAGACATGTGATGAAACCCCTATTCACCCCAGAGAGGATACTGACAGCCAAGGAAAGGATTCTGTCCATACAGCTTGATGAACCAGTGAGTTTTGAGGAGGTTACTCAACGGTATATGGTTGACTCGGGCAGCTGCATCACCTACCAAAAGGTACTTTGCTAGTATGGTGTGGTGATTCCTGGGGCAACATGGACACGTGTCTACTTACCCAACATAGGGAAGCAAGACTTTACTGGAGCTGGCTACAGGAGGATGGATGAGCTTGCTTGCAGGAAAATGGCTGACTCAAAGGCAACAGGATCTCTGACAAACCCTCACCAGCCTGGATGAGGATTCTTGAGAACAGCATCTCCAGCTCTCTCTGCACTAACTGTAGGCAGCTCCACAGGGTGGAGAGTCTCCTCCCCCAAATAGTTGTTTCTGCTTGTATAATCTTGTGACTCTTGTCTTCCTTAGTTTCAGGGAGTTTTCTACTCCCTGGGTCTTGATAAGCTTTCATCCAGGGTGCAATGTTTCAGTTCAGAGGAAATTTCCACACAACACTGGATGACAACTCCTGAAAGCTGCATCCTTGGAGTCTCATCCTCAGCCACCCATCCACCTTCTTGTACTCTAATATTCTTCAAGACCATGAGATTCTGGGGTTGGGGTACAGGATCAAGAATGATGGCTTGAATCTCAAGTGAGTGTCTGGTGACTCTCCCCACAAAGGCTCCATTACCATAAATTAGCTCTTACTCTGTTGTGTGACGTATCCCTTTCTAAGACTGTAGGACCGAGGTATTCCAGTAGTAGTCATCACAGTAGTCTTTGTTTATGGTGGTCGATGGTCATATTGAGTCCAGGGGATATAATTACCTCGCACCACTGTTGTCTGGTGATGCTGGCAACCGCTCCCCACATCTTGCTTGGTGTTCTGTAGAAAAGTAACACCAAATGGATGGTGTCATTAGATCACTTCAAAATGAGGCACCCTTCTCTTCTAGACTCTGAGTGCCAGGTTCCCCATTACATGTTCCTGAGTTAATATCAGTACTTGCCATATTAACTTGCAAACTTCCTTTCCCTAGCTTTCACATGTGAAATGATCCCGGAGCCATTGCTCTTTTCCCAAAGGGTTACACAATGTGGCCTCAAAGCTGGATGGCACTTCAGTAGATGACTTGTCTCTCAGTCTCCAGGATTGGGGGAACAATGCTATTGTCCCTCCCCACAGGAGAATCATGTCAAAACTAACAGTCCCAGGGAGCATTCCCTTCTCCTTAGCAGCTTCAGTCCGCGTTGAGAAAGGGTTCCCTGAAGCGTCGTCGCGCCTTTGTCCCTGTCTATTTTTCCTGCAGCAGCTGCTTTTGTTGAGTAGAGATGGTGATGGCCTTATAATGAAGAAGACAGGGCGAGGAACGAAGCCCCTTCCATACAGTGATGTCAAACATACATCAATGGCAGATAGGTGACTGCACACTGCTTCTCTACAGAATCAGATGTGCTGTCTTGCCTCGCCTTCCTGTATAAGAACCTTGAGTGCATGAGAACCCCGAGTAACCCAAGGCCACCCTGAAGGCCCTGTGTGCAATCCAAAGCAAGAAGGAATTCTCACTGGGTGAAGAGTAGAAGTGACCTGAGGGAAAGAATGATGATCATCATCCCTTCACAGATGTGTGTGTTCACGTGCTAGTGGGTGTAAACCATGTGGACAAGCACCCCTTTACATCATCTTGGGGCTGGGAGCTTATTTCTACTCCTATGTGTGAACATACCTTAAAAACCCACGAGCAGCTTAGCAGAGTTCTGGTTGTCCTCATTTTAATGCAGAGACAACTATTTGTAGTTGGTCAAGACTTTATTATACCTAGACTGGGGAGGGATGGGGCTCCATGGTAAAGCACTTGCATGGCATGCACAAGATCCTAGGTTCTGTCCCCAGTAACTAACACACACACACACACACACACACACACACACACACACACACGAGAGAGAGAGAGAGAGAGAGAGAGAGAGAGAGAGAGAGAGAGAGAGAGAATTGATTATATCAAATACATATCATTTTCAACTGGCTAAAAATGATATGAATTATAATCTTATAGTTTGCCTTAAGCTCTATAAAATTTACTTACTATGTCTATTATTAATATTTTATTAGGACCTTAAAGTCTCTCTCTCTCCCTCCCTCCCCCCCTTCCCCCCCCCCCCCTCCCTCCCCCCCCCCCTCCCTCCCCCCCTCCCTCCCTCCCTCCCTCCCTCGCTCCCTCCCTCTTTCTCTCTCCTTCCCTCTCTACCCCCCTAACCCCTGTTGATTGAGAATCAGAAACCCCATGTTTTATCCAAAACTCATTTGCTAAAAGTGAGCTTAGATTAGATAATTAGATAATTTTAGTTCTTTGTGTGACACTATTTTTAAATGCAATTTTTGCTAATAATGCAATTAGTTGTGGGGCTTTTGCATCATTTGCAATAAGGTGCTTCAGTTTCCAGAGCCTCCAAGCTACTGCTAACGTTTTACCTCTTGAATAGGACACATCCAGGGCATCACTGCCCCGCCCTCAGCTCCTCCTCCTTGTGAAATATTTAACATGAGTGCCGTGTATAAAGTCACTCTGTTGTTGAGTGGCAGAGTCATATCCAGGCGAGATAGAAGATCACTCAAATTAACCTCTTGCACTCCATCTCCGACCTCTCTCTTCAGCCTCCCTTTTCCTGTCCCCCCTCTACTCCTTGCAAACCCTCTGTCTCAGGGTTTGGTTGTAGGTGGCAGAAGCAGGCTCATGGAGGCAAGGTCATTGTGACTTTTCAGTTTCCATTCTTAAGAATTTCCCTAGCATATTCCATTAGCACTTTATTTATAGCTTCATAAAAGGGCCCTTTTATTTTCTTCAAACAATATCCTCATACCTCTGATGATGATGCTATCTGAGGATTGACTGTTATTTTTAAAAAATCTATTTCCTAAGTTGTCTCCCTATTGGCTCACTCTTCTTCCCATCCCTCCTGCTGTGCTTAGACGTCTGCCCACAAATCTTCCCAAGGAGCATAGTGAGTCTAGTGGTCAAAAAGACATCTGAGAGGGGTTTGGGGGGGACATCCTATATCCTTGGCCTCCACTTCCGGAGCCTGTGATGCACTGAGCTCTGATGCTTGTCTCAACAGGACCTTACAGAACTCATCACCTCAGCCTTCTTCATAGCTTGTCCTGATGAGCCTCTCAAAGCGACAGAACTGCATTTTCCCTAACACATTCCTCATTGAACCCACTTGTTAGTCAAGTGTTGTGTGCACTAACTACAGAATGGACCCTGTGTCGTGGGCATAAATTACTCTTCCGTGCTGTCTCTGAGCGCCCCCCAGTTATGGATTACTTTGTTCTCAACTTGACAGGAACATAATTAGAACTGTTGATGAAATCTACCAAATTGTTCCTCCGTGGCCTCCGTGGTCAGGAAATTTGGCTGAGTCGTATTTGTCTCTGATTGTGGAGGCCTCAGCACTTCATATTAACTCTGTTATTAATGCACCTTCTAATCTGTCCATGAATTGGCAACACTTGAAGCCATCCCAGCCCTAATGACACCTTGCAATGAATACATTGGAGCTCTGTATTCAAAGTTGCAGAAGGAAGATGTTGATAAAAATCTTTCTCTCTCTCTCTCT
>CABHPH010000338.1:43617-65507 GCA_902168325.1 Peromyscus nudipes | reverse complement strand
GCCAGTGAAATGGCTCAGTGGGTAAAGACACACGCAGCCACGCCTGACAACCTGAGTTTGATCCCCAGGCCTACGTGGTAGAAGAGAACCAATTTCCAAAAGTTGTTCTCTGGCCTCCAGGAGCACACCATGGTGTACACAGGACCATACTTGCTCTTTTTTCTTTTTTTCTTCTTTTTCCCCTACTGTTCACAGTTGCTTTTGCACCACAAAAGCAGAGCAGAATAATTTGAACAAATACCCTTGGATCTGTAAGCCCCCACTGTGTATTCTCTAATCTTTTATGGGAAAAGTTGGCTGAGCCCCACAGGGACAAACTCAAGATGACCACCATGACCCCTGATACTCATCTCCATCCTTGAGTGGAGAAAACTGTGATTTCTGACCCATTGAATCCAGTGAACAACATTTACTCATGTGATTGTTTTATATAGGATTGCAATTCTGTTTTGATAATTGGTCGTCTATTCGCAGCATTGACAAAGCCAGCCACTGTGTTGCAAGCTGGCCTAGGAAGAGGCCCAGGTGGCGAAGACTGAACGCAGCTTGAGAGGACAGCCAGCCAAAAACTAAAGCCCTTTGTCTGACAGCCTGCCAGGAACTGAATGCTGCCAGCCACCACAGGAGCCAGGGAGTGGATCCTTCCACCACTTTGCATGGATGAGCCAGACAGCATGCACATGCACACTTCTGTGAGCTCACGTGGAAGCATCTACCCTGTTTTCAAAGCTCTGCAGAATCCTGTTAATGGCTGGTCCGTCATTTGAACCAATTCTCCACTGATGGGCTGTCAGATCTAAGCAACCATTGTCAAGCTATTTAGTCATAAGCAATGGTGAGACAATTGCCCTACACACAAAACTCTGCATTCTTTTATAAATGTTCCCACAGCACGCAATCTTAGAAATAGATTTGTTTGTTTGTGTAAGACAGTGTCTTGTGTTGCACAAGCTGGCCTCCAACTTGCTATGTTGAGGATAACCTTGAACTTCTGATCCTCCTGCATTTACTGAGTGCTGGGATTATGGGCATGAGCCACTATGCACTGCTAGGAATCGAACCCAGGGATTTGTGTATGCTAGGCAAACACTCTAACAACTGAGCTGTGGTCCCTGGCCCAGAAACATTTTTTTTTCTTTTAGAAGAAAAGCTTGGTGTTGGTCTTGATAATGAGAAAGAAGGTGAACTGGAAATTCACGAGTCCCCGAGTTAACAAGCCCAACCCATCACTTGCAGGTGACTTTGGACAAATCATCCATCCTTTCCTGCCTGTTTCTCCATCTGCACCATGGGAATAACGGTCTCTCGTGGCTCCTTCTCTGAGAGTTGGGAGAACACATAACTAAACAACAGGAGAACGTGTTGAAGCGTGTGAAATACTGTGCAGGTAGGAAATAGATGTCAGTAGTACGTCTTAGGTTGGGGTTAGGAAATTCCCCCCCTCCCCCGTGATTAATTAACTTTAATGTTTAGACCCTAGGGGGGGCAGGGTTAAGTGATGGGTGTCAGGGCCATGGACTCAAATGTGAGACTTCTCTGGCCAGACTCCGGTGCTTGTGTGCAGATACCTAGAGGGTTCTTTATTGGCCTGGATTTAGCATGTGACTAGAGCAAGACCAAAGGTACAAGGTCCCAGGAGGCTGATCCTGACTTGCTCTGCAGAGGGATTTCTAACAGTTTGTGTCATCCAGACTGTGAGACTTGACCCAAAGAGAGGCACTTCAGTGGCTGGAAGTGCATGGACAGGCAGAGAGGAGCCTCAGAAGGAATGGTGAAATTCCCCCGGGGTGCTTGTCATGAGGAGTCCTTGGATCATCCCATTTTTCTTCTGAGAGTAACCATTCTCAGCCCAAGGTGAACCAGAGGCTCTGGCTGGCACCTGTGGGCAGTGTCATCCCCAGTCTTTACAACACCTGGAGTCATGCTATTGTTTACCCTACTCTTGGTGAGATCTGTTCCTACAAAGTAACTTTATTTATTTGTTTGCTTGTTTTAGTTAGTTAGTTAGTTAGTTAGTTAGTTAGTTAGTTAGTTAGTTCGTTAGTTAGCTAGCTAGTTCAGTGCTGAGGATCAAGCCCCAGGACCTTGTATATGTCTGGTAAGCTCCCTTTCACTGAGCTACATCCTCAGCCCATTGCATTTACCAAATCTGAGCACCCAGAGCTTTCTCTCCACATAAAGCAGCCAGGGTTGTTACCTTGCCTTACAGTTACAGCCTCCAGTGGTGACCCTTACTTCAGAGGGGTTGGTTGACTTGCTGGACACATAGCTGGAAAGCTACTGAGGCACTTGCTCAAACCCAGACCATCAAAACCTACGTTCCCCAGCAGAGATCCCTTGGGGGAATCCTGTAATGGCCTTCATCCAACAATAATGGTGCCATAGACTCCCCCTTCAGAGACTCTTAGACACTGCTGTTGTCATTAAGGGGAACTTCAACACTGTGCTGTCAGAGAAGCTCCAAGGAGCAAATGAAAACATTCATGTGACCAAACGCACTGCGCAGTTACTTAATAAAGGGTTTTCGTCTTGTGATGGACTGTGAAAGAAATGGCCTATGCAAAGGTGTTGCAGGATATCTGATCACACTGTGAACCCCGAGACTGTGTTATTTACTGGAAAAGAATCTGTTTCTAGTTGTGTTGTGGCTCAGTCCTAGCACACACCTTTAATCTAAGAGCTTTCTACTTGAATACTGAGAACAAGATTAAACAAAGTCAACCACAGGTCAAGAGGTGGAGCAAGCAACCAGTTGACAGGAAGTGAACATAGAAAGAAACCATAGAAAGTAAGAGGGAGTCAGGAGGATGGATAGAGAGACGCACAGGAAGTAAAGGGAAGGACATTCAATTTGAGGAGTCTTGTTTGAGACATAGTAGAAGGAGGAGGCTTCTGGGACATTGGCTGAAGAGGAAGGTCAGCTGGGTGCCTTCTCTGCCTCTCTGAGCTAGCAGGCTTTCATCCTAGCATCTGGCTCCTGAGTCTTTACTGGTAAAATTGAATGATTGAGATTTAGTAAAAAAAACAACGAAAAGGTAGAGACCAGCACACACCCACTCACAGTGTGTCTACCTCTTCCTGAAGCTGGAACCCTCTGAGTAGAAGGTTAGCTTCCTAGGAAGTGATTAGGGACTAGGTATTTCCTGCAGCCTCTCAGAAGTGCTATAGAAGCAAAATTGGGCATGTAGAGAGAGGCAGAGGATTCTGGGAGATTGAACCCAGACGTTGCACTTGCTAGGTATGCACCATGTCCAGAAACTCACATTTAATGTCCCTGGCATGTTATACCCGATGGGTTCATTTGCTGTGGTCTTTCTATCATTGGCCGACTCAGCTCCTCCCTGCACCTACCTGAAGAGTTCTTTCCATAGACCCCACTCGGGGGAATCCAAGATTCATGATTTTGGTGCAGAAAAGAATTTCAGGACAAAACCATGTGAAGCATGGTTGGAGTTTATTGAGAAGAGATTTTTTAACATAGTTTTAAGATCAGGAGTTAGTAGAGAGGTTTGGGGAAATAGGACACAACTAAGTGTGTTGCTGAAGAGAGTCATGCTTAAGAATCTGCTTAGTGGTACATGGCTGTCCCATTCAGTCTGTCCATTCTACCTGCATGCCCTCTCTCCTGGAAATGGTGGAAACAGGACATTTCCTGTTCTTAGTCACAGGCTATTTCCTTCTGCCTAGGCTGGAAGAGGGACACTCAGGGCATGTTAGCAATATGGCCAATACATATTTTGTATGTATTTACAAAGTTTTAATCTGCAAGGCCACCAGGCAAGTTTGTGCTGGAGCCTCCCTGTTCTCATCCACCAAATGTAGGCAGAAGTTTCTGTTCCATCTGGTCCCTTAGCTGTTCAGTCCCAAATAAACACACAGAGGCTTATATTAATTACAAACTGCTTGCCCTATGGCTCAGGCTTATCATTCACTAGCTCCTACAACTTAATTCAACCCATTTCTATTAATCTATGCTTTGCCACGTGGCTTTGTGGCATTACCTCTGTTCTGTTTCATCTTGCTCCCCTGGCAGTGCTCAGCATCTCCTCTGACTCCACCTTCTTCTCCTTGTCTCTCTGCTTAGACTCCCCACCTGTCTCTATTCTGCCTTGCCATAGGCCATAGCAGCTTCTTTATTAACCAGTGGTAGCAACACATATTCACAGCACATAGAAAGACCATCCCACAGCAACCAAGATCCATCAGGGAAGCAACCCTGGGGTCTGCTGTCAGATCTGACCTGATGTCCGGGACCAAGCAGGTCAACAGGCTCTGACAAGCATGTTCTCTCTACAGCTGGAGCTTGATGTGGAATGGAAGAGAGCCAGAGAGAGGGGTGGCCACGCAGTCAGGACTCTGCACACTTGAGTTGGAACCCATGTCAGACACTGTGTTAGTCTGCTCTGGCCACCATAACAAAGCATTATAGAATTTAACAACACAAATTGACTTTTCATAGTTCTGGAGTCAGAAGCCCGAAATCAATGCATTGGCCAGTCTGGTTTTCCCTCACGTCTCTCCTTTTGGTTGTCTTTCCTCTGTGTCCTCTTGTGGCCTTTTCAAGACACCAGTCCTAGGGGATTAGAACTTAGCCTTGAAACTTTATTGAGCTTTGCCTCTTTAGAGGGCACTTCAGATTCAAACCATAGCAAAATCCCTGTTTGCGGTCAGATTGGAGGTCAGGGCCTTGGTAGAACAAATTTTCAGTTCAAAACTAGCCTCATTGCCTTCTGTGGGCACAGTGAGGATGTTCTGCAGAAGCAGCAAACGTCCCACAGTGGAACTGAACAAGCTCTGCCCTGGAGATGGAGAAGCTGCAGAAGGGGGGTCGGGGTGTAAGCAGCCCCAGATCTGCCAACAGGTAAGTGACATAGCATGGGAGGGACACTGCCCAGTGTCCCTGCAGCTCACATATAGCAGCGGGCGCTTGTCTCTGCCTGGCTCAGGGTGTGAAAAGTCTGTCCTATGATTCACTCTAAGCTAAAACATACAGGAAAGGGAATCGCCAGCACATTACAAAGCCCCTGGGGTATGTCCTTTTCAATTTGAAACCTTAGAAGACCGCATCTAGCAAATGGAGGCAGTCACAGTGTCAGATGTTCATCTGATGCACAACTATCACACACAACTGTGATACAGTGATATACAACCATGATACACAGCTACTTCACACACAACTGATAACACACTACATTCTTTCCCCCAAAGCATACAGAGTCCCTTTCCCTCCTCAGGAGGGCGCTCTTTCTTCTTCTAGCCAGTTCAGAGTCCCTCGGTGTCCTGTACCATAAATACTATAAATACCGACACACATGGCTGACTGCTGTTAACACATCAGACTTTGGACGGCAAGGGAATGGAAGATGGGTGAAAATTAGTTAATATATAAACAAACATACATAGTACAAATATTATTGTCTTGTTTTTGCAGCTGGTCTTATGATGGTATCTGGGGTTTTAAATTATCTCCCTCTATGGATTATTTCATTTTTGGTGAGGTGGGACTTTCTTCTTGAGGGGCCCGGGCTATAGCAGTTGTGCCTGAGCTGGATTCTTGTGGTTTTTATTTGAGTTTTCCACACAGTGTAGGAGTCTTAAAAGGTGATCCAGAGAAGTCTCACACTTCTTGATGCCAGTGTGTAGTCCAGACTCAATTTCTCCCTGAGAGAAGGGCTCCATCACAGTACCGTGACCTCTTTGCCCCATCGATTGGCTCAAGTGAAATGCCAATGTGACCAGGTGAGTCTCAACTTCCACTCCATGGGATCTCTGCTTTGTGCCCTGTGGAAGTCTTTCCCTTGGGGGACCTGTTGACTAGTAAAACCCTGAATTATGGGAAGCAGCACATGAGGTTCGGATCACTGTGGATGACAGTGGAGGAAGCCATTCATATCACCATACCTGATCCCCCAACATGTTCTGTTCACTGACTTAGAGACATGGAGACATTGCCCTTGACCTGGGCTTAAGGACCAGTTCATCTGCCTTTCACCAAGGGTTACCTGGAAGGGAATACTCGTCTCTGTTTTTCCTTTGTTTTGGTTTGTTTTAATTTGTTTGTTGCCTTGTTTTGTAAATAAGAATGATTAAACTCCTAACCAGGATGTTGGAGAAATTTGCCTGTAGGGCTTCCGACCCCTAACCTAGGGGTACTTTCCTAGCCAGCAAAGTGTTTTGCCACTTCTAGAACTTTTGCCATTAATGGCAGTCATATTTGTTAAGTACCTGCTCCAGAATATTTGTGTGTGTGTGTGTGTTGTGGGGGGGAGGAGGGGGTGTTCCACAACTATTTCAGATAAACCAGAGAAGCTGGTAACAAAATGACAAGTACCACAGCCACCATCCCAAATCCACAGTGTACACCATTGTGCACGCCAACATTGCAGTTGGTGTCAGTCTACGTATCTGACGGAGATTCTGTAAGATTACAATGGAACTCGGAAGAAATCCTACCCTGCAGTGACATCATAACCATCATAGCACCACAGAGCAAGGCATTACTCACACATTCGTGCTGAAGCCGGTGTGAACACTAGCATCTCGCTGCTGGAACAACACATACAATTACACAAAGCATGTTGCACTCAACAGTGATGACAGACAGCTGTACAGCTGCCTCCCGTAGCTTCGGTACTCGGCTCCGTATCATCGTTTTAGAGTCACTCCTGCTTACGGAAAGGTTTGCTGCACAACAGTTGGGTTTTCCTGGCAGGAGCCTGACACAGCTGTTCATTGTCTCTTGATTGCATCAGTTTCTCCTGAGCCAGATTAAATATTGTGTGGTTTTGTTCACCGTGGTCCTAGAAGCAATGGGCTCTCCCGTATATAAATACTATACAGCCTAGGCGTGGGGGTGTGGAAACCCAGCGGGCTATACCATCTAGGTTTGTGAAAGTGTATACTATGATGTTCATACAATAACATAATCGCCTCTGAATGACATTTTTAGAACCTGTCCTTGCCGTTAAATACCTGATCATGTTTAAATGAGGGAGACAGACTCCACCAGAGCCTGACTGACAGTCATCTTTAGCTCCCAGCAAAAGCTTCCAGGACCGTCCCACGGTAGAGTGTTTCTACCCTCCCCCTTCTCCCCATTCTCCAGCACCTGTCTGTGTTTGGCCCATAACCTTCCTCCATGACAGGCATGACTGTCCTAAACGGTCTTATTTCCCTCTCTCTCTATTTTCTGTGTGTGTGTGTGTGTGTGTGTGTGTGTGTGAATGTGAGGTTGATGTTGAAAATTACCCTCCCTCAACCACTCTTCCACCTTATTCTTTAAAGCAAGGTCTCTCAATCAAACCCAGAGCTTGGCCATACGGCTAGTCTTACTAGCCAGCTTTCCCTGGGAAATCCACTGCTCTGGCCTCCAAGGTTGGAATTACAGATGGCCCCATGCCCATCTGGCATTTTCATGGGATCTGGGATTGAACTCCAGTCCTCATGTTTTCATGGCAAGCATTTTAACCACTGAGCCAACTCCTCAGCTTCTTGCTTATTTCTTGATGTGTTTAAAGATTTTGGTGTCTCTCGCTCCTTGAAACAGACTTGTTGAAGGTAGAAATGCTGTGTACTCAGTTCACTGATGGATCCTTTGTACCAAATACAGTGCTTGATGGGTATGGTGGTTTGAAAGGAAATGGCCCCCAAAGGGAGTGGCACTATTAGGAGGTGTGGTCTTTTTGGAGGAAGTGTGTCACTGTGGGGGCGGGCTTTGAGGTCTCTTTGCTCAAGCTTCCCTCAGTGTGACAGCCAGTCGACTTCCTGTTGCCTGCAAGATGCAGCACTCTCAGCTCCAGCACCACATCTGCCTGCACACCACCATGCTCCCCATCACGATGATAGTGGACTGAACCTCTGAAACTGTAAGTGAGCCACCTCAATGAAGTTTTTTCTTTATAGGAGCTGCCGTGGCCACGGTGTCTCTTCACAGCAGTAAAAACCCAAACTAAGACAATGGATAACATGTGCTCAAGATCAGTGTAGTGTCTAAATAAATGAATGGGAGAAGAAAGGAAGTTGTGTTTCTTGTTTTCATAGACAGAACCTCTGCTGTGTCCTCTGTGGACAGCAGTCCCCATCAGTGGGGGACAGACATGTGACTCTTCCCCCATCAACGCTTTGGGTGAGTGCAGAGCCGTGGAATGTATAGGTGATGTGGGAGCACAACATGAGAGCGTGATGGTAAAGGGATGAGTGTTGGGAGGGCTGGGAAAGGAAGGAAGATCAAGGCCAAGCTGGGCCACCTGAGACTAAGTCTCAAAAGTAAAAAAGAAAAAGAAAACAGAAGAAGAAAAAGAAAGAGAAAATAATTAAACTTTATTGGCAAAATCGAAAAATTCTAGACCCTTATTTAAAATAGATTGGGTAGAAATACAGCCACAAAATAAAAATCCATGTTAAGGGGGGACGTCAGCAAAAGCCAGGTAATAGGACACCTCCTGTGAATGGCGATCAGAGTAACCATCAGAGTGGCTCAGGATAGTGCGTGGTGGGTTCGGCGGCCATTGAGACGGCCGCCTACTAGACAACGTGCTCCATTTGCAGGTGAGCCCCGCAGTCAGTGAAGCAGCCAGTGTTTCCTACTTTGAAGACTGACTTGAAAATAGCTCCTGCCACCTGCCAGGTGCTGTTCAAACTAAATGAAAGTACGACATTGGATCCCTCTGAAATTTAATTCTGAGTTCTCCCTAAAAGAAAATTGCTTTTGTTGTTGGCTTATTTATTTATGATTGAGTCTTATGGAGCCCAGGCTGGCCTTGAGTTCACTCTGTAGCCAAGGATGACCTTGAAACTAGAAGGAGGCTGACTGTGTTGTGCCTTGAAATTTTTTGCAAGTTTATTTGTTGGCAGAATGTCACCATATCCTTTCTGGCCAGTGACTCTAAGAAATGTAGTTCTCAGATTTCTAGCCCCCATAACATACTGCAGAGCATAGACGGGGGTGTGGATATTTGATGAGCGCCTTCAAGTGGCATGTAGCATAGTGGGGCATCTTTTGTCCAGATGGAGACTTAGAGAGGCAACCCTGACCAAGGTTCCTGTTGGAAGCACTGAGGATACAGAGATGGATGGTAACAGTGCCTTCTTCCTCTGATCTCCCAGTGGCTAGAGGGAGACAGATCCAGAAACAGTCTCTTAGGAAGTATGGCTGGCCACATTGCAAAGAAATTTAAGCTCAGATTAAACCAATGGTGAGGGAGTAATTCCCACTGCCGAGAATGGGTGGGGTTGGAGAAAAGTTTGAAAGGTGAAGAGTTTTTCACTGAATGTTGAAAGGTAGCTGCATTTACATGGCAGGAAGAACCAGGGCTTGTCATGAGGAAGAAACAGCTTGGGCAAGGGCTGGCAGGCTCTCTGTTTAGACATCCTGTGGCTTGGGTAGGTAAGACCTCTAGCATGCAGCTGGTACATGGTTAGTACAGCAGGCCCAGGTGGTGGTTGATGAGCATCCCTGTTGGCCTCAGGCCTCAGGAGGGCTAAGGGGCCCCAGTTGTCCTTCACATAGGCCTTAGTGAGTAGTGCTGTGCTAAGTGACCAGACTGGAAAGACCACTCTGGCCCAGGTTCTCCAGGGGCAGGGCACTGCAGGTCTGACTCCAATCCCTTCCTTCCCCCGAACAATTCAGCTCTTTGTTCTCGCTAATCCACCTCCTGATACCGCTTTCTTCGTTGTTTGGCTGCAGTTTCTTAGACCTCCACCAAGTGACTGCATTTTGTAATCTTCCAGATCTTCCAAAGTCATCCACACAAGAGCTGCTCCAGTTACCCCTGCACTGAGAGATGGGCTGGACTCACCCCAGCATACCTAGATTCTCACGGCTCTCTGAGGGGACCCACAAGTGGCCATCCTCTTGTTCAAGGTCTTCAGTGGTCCCTTGTTAGCAGAGGTCCTGAAACTTTTTAGGTAAACTAATTCAGCTGATTATGGAGAGAAAAAGTGAAACAGGCCATTAACAGTAATGGCTGAATGGGTACAACTGTCTACATTTTCCTGATGACATCACAGAGCCCGAGGTAGGCAGGAAGTCATCCAGCTGAGATGTGTGCTTCAGTCCTCAGCTTCCAAGTCTGCTGTTTTTCCTGTTGAGCCAAAAAGCACACTCTTAATCTGATTGGCCCAGTCAGTCACTTTGCCTTCTTTGGTGCTCATCCCAGGAAGAGTGTTCTATAGTCAATACCCAAGGAGGGAGACATTTTTGTGTGCATGTTTATGCGTATATGGAGTGTGTGTGTGTGCAGAGGTGTGTGCAAGTGTGAGCATTTGCATGCTCAGGCTATGAGACAAATATAGATGTCATTCCTCAGGCACCATCCACTGTTTTTTGTTTTGTTTTCTCTTGGTTTTATTCTGGGGGTTGGGGAGGTGTTTCAAGACTGAGTTTCTTTGTGTTGGCCTGATTGTCCTGGAACTTGCTCCATGGACCAGGCTGGCCTCCAACTCACAGAGATTCACCTGCCTCTGCCTCCTGAATGCGGGGACTAAAGGTGTTTGCACACTGTGCTTGGCTTTGGTTTTTACAAAGGGTTCTGGAGATTGAGCTCAGTCCCTCGTACACGCAAAGCAATCACTTTACTGACTGAACCATCCCCCCCTCCCCAAATAGGGACACTTCTGGTGTGGCAAATGGGAAAGTGAATGGGTTGACAACACAAAGAAGCCAGCTGACTGTCTGGTTCAGATGGGGCTGTGCAGTTGCCTTACTTGTCGTAGGCAGACGTCAGCAAGCAGAGGCGAGAAGAAAATATCTGCAGTGACAGAGGAAAATAATTTTGTTGATCCACCAAGGGGTATCTATGGGTAAAGCACCTGCTGCAAAGCCCAACAGCCAGTCGTCCTCTGGCTTACACACACACACACACACACACACATACACACACACACACACGTACACTAAATACGTAATTTATAAATGAAAAAGAAGAGGCTGGGGACAGCTCAGGATACAGGCTGGTCGTTGACACCTCTGGAACACTGCACTTCTCTCTGTTCTCGTGTTCAAGGTCTTCTGCGGAAGCCATCCCTCTGTGTGCCCAGCTCCCTTACCGGGCACTTTGCTTCCTGGCCCACATATCCACTTCTTACTGTAATCTCCATTAATATTCTGGTCTGAAATGCGTCCTGTGAGGAGGCAGCAGGAAGCTCTGGATGGATTAGCCAGGCATAGTGAGATGCTCAGGGACAAAAGACATCTAAATCTCACAGGTGTAGGCTGAATCCCAAGCTTACTTGGCAGGAGGAGAGCTCTAGAGGTTTCCAAGGATGTATATTTCCTCTCTTTGCTCTTCCCATGTCACATATACACATGCTCACACGCTCAAATGTAAAAATCTTCCCTGGAGATTTGAAGAGTCCGTTGCCCATGGCCATGAAGGACTATGTCATAGCTCACCAAAGAACCCGTGCATACGTTCCTACTCATCCCTGCATGGTCTGGCTGGTCGGGTAATCCGCTGCTTAAGAATAGCTGACACCACTGAAAACATTCTGGATATTTGGTGTCCTGTGACCTCAGGTTCCTGCCTTTGTGCTCATAGAATGTGAACCCTTTGGTTGTCTGACAGTGACATTCATTATTTGTGATATCAAAATACTGTTAATTTATCAAGCTGTTGAAGTATCAAACAGCACACTTATGAGGACACATGGTAAATTCTAGTATTGATGAAAACGTGTTGCTTGATCATAATAATGTCAAAGAGGATAATGATGAAAGATGATGACGATATTGGTATTGCCAAATAATAGGGAAGACAAAGCCCCAACCAGACACTCAGATAAAACATCCAATTCCAGAAAAGGATTGTATCTTGCTGAGTGATTCAAACATCACAGGTCCTTGCCAAGGCTATTGGTTGCCCTCCACAACCTGATGGTAGGGCCGATTGGTGAGGATACTTGTTTATGTCATTGAACATGGAAAAGTTGTGCCCAACCAGAAGCTTCAGCCCTAATGATGACTGTTGGTGGTACTGGAAGGTACTCTGCTAGCTGAGGAGAAAGGTAATCATCAATATCATCTCACTTCAAATCCTGAGACCTACAATAGTGATACCAGCAAGATATACTCGTAGAATAATGGCACAAATATCATGGGAGTAACCAACCACTTTTTTTTCTTTTTTGTCTTATTGGCCTTTTGCTTGGTTGTTTTGATTTTCATTTTTGTATTTTTGTGTTTCCTCTGTTTCTTACTTTGTTTCTTTTTTATTTATTTGATATTTTTGAAAGACAGAGCTCAATGGAAAAAAAGAACATAAAGTTGAGTAGGGAGGTGGGGAGAATCTGACAGGAATTAGGGGAGAGGAAAATACGGTTAAATATATTGTATGAAAAATCTTTTTCAATAAAAATTTTAGAAAAAGATTTTGGGGCTGGAGAGATGATGACTCAGCGGTTAAGAGCTCTGACTTCTCTTCCAGAGGACCTGGGTTCAATTCCCAGCAACAACATGGCAGCTCACAGCTGTCTGTAACTCCAGTTTCAGGGATCCGACACCCTCACACAGACATACAATGCGGGCAAAACAACAATGCATAGGAAAAATATCATTTTTAAAAAGAAAAAGAAAAATCTTCTGATGCAGAAGATTGATGAAGAAGAGGAAGATGAGGAAGAGTGAAAATGTAATAAGAATGCTAAGGTTTTTAGGAAACACTCCAAAGCTGATTTTAGTCCGTTGAGAAGCTGGCAGGGGCACCAAGAGTAGGTGTAATCTTTCCAGCTCCAGATCAGCTCAAGAGAGGAGGAAATTGCTTCGGGCCATGGTTCAGGGCAGCCAAGAGTTTTCACAGCATCATTTTCTTCCCCACCACAGAAACTCTACAAAGTATCCATCTTCATCTAAGAAATGCAAAATGCTTTCTCAAGTCCTGTAGGCAAGAAAAAATGGCCGTCCCAGAACTGAAGAGTTTCTGGTTTTACAAATTCTTAACATTCATTTGTTCCTCCTATAAGGAAACTATCTCTATGGCAACAGAAATACCCCCTCAAGAGGAAGGAGGAGCTGATCATCTTAGTGTACATCCGTAACTCCAGCACTCAGGAGTCTGGGGCAGGAAGACCCAGAAGTTGGAGGCCAGCCTGAAATAAAGTAAATTACAGGCTAGCCTGCGCTTCCCAGTGAGACAGTTTCAAAGAAACAAAAACTGTGCTGTCCAGCAGCATCTCCGCATACTAGCTGTTGTGTGACAAGTTGAACCAATGGACTCTTGCTCCTATTAGCACTGCGACTTCCAAACATACCACGGTGTCCTTCTCATTACCAGTGTCTCTAGAATGGAAAAAAAATCAATCCATTTTGGCATGGGGGCTGGAGAGATGGCTCAGCGGTTATGAGCACTGGCTGCCCTTCCTGTGGACCTGGGTTTTATTCCTAGCAGCCATGTGGTGGCTCACAGCTGTCTGTAACACCAATTCCAAGGGATCCAACACTCTCTTCTGGCCTCTGGGGGTGCCAGGCATGCACATGGCGCGCAGACATACATGCAGGCAAAACACCCACACAAGCAAAACAAAGTAAGTGTATTTGGGACAGTGTACAATGGTAGCTAGGATACAAGACTCGAGGCCTAGCTTGAGTCCCACTGTATCTGCTTTATAAATGGGCAAGAATGGGCTCAGAGAGGGTAAGGGACTTGCGTGAGAAGGGGCAGTGTGATGGACAGCAGCTCTGGGGACAGAACTCAGCTTTGGTTGCATCCCCATCTCTCTCTGAGACCTAGCCTTCATTGGTAGATGCCTGCATGCTACCAGATCTGTCTCAGGTGGCAGCTCCTCCACATTTGCCCAAACCAATGGGCCAGTCCTGGTCTCGTCTGCTCCTACAAGCTCGTTGTAGACTTGGCTCCTTCCTCAGAATCAGCCAGAATCCCAGGAAAGAAGCTAACTGTGGTGTGTGTTGGCATGCCTGTAATAACTGTCTACCTCAGTGATTTTATTGCCACCTCAAGCACAGCTCTGGGAAGCAGACAGGGCAGGGATAATTATCGTTTGTTTGTAGATGAAGTAACTGGGGTTCACTGGGTTTGGGGAGCAGGCACTCCCTCTGTGGGCTTCAGTCTCTTCACCTGGGCACAGACCTGTTTTCTGATTTTTGTCAGGCTTGGCACCAAGTGCCTTGACCAGCTGAGCCATCTGGTCAGCCCTTTTGTCCAGCTTCTGGTGGTCCAGGAGTTCTCAGTTTTGACAACATCAACTCCAGTCTCTCCCTCCATCTTCACATGGCCATCTGTGCGTCAGAAGATGAACATCTGGCATGATCTCCTTTCTATGACTCTGTGTCCAGACTTCATCTTCTCCCATCCCTCGCACGTGTGTGTGTGTGTGTGTGTGTGTGTGTGTGTATGTGTGTGTAACTGTGGGAGTTTCCATAGAGGTCAGAAGTCAGAAGTTGGGTACCTCCCTCTGTCCATTTTGTGAGATAGGGTGGGTCTCTCACTAAACCTGGAAGTCTCCAAGCCAGAAGTCTGCCTGGCCAGCGAGCCCCAGGATCCTCCAGTCTCTGCCTTCCTAGCACCAGGGTTACAGATGTGAGCTGCTGTGTCCAACATTTTACGTGGATGCTGGGGATCCGAACTTAGGTCCTCAGGCTTGCACAGCAAACACTATTCCACCTGAGCCGTTTCCCAGCCCCAGACTTCCTCTTTTTCTAAGGACATGCGCCATATTGAATTAGACCCCCCGCCCCCCCAGACTGCCTCAGCTTTACTTGATGACATCTATAAAGACACTTTTGCAAACAGTGCTGTAGTCACAGATGGCTGGACTAAAGACTCAACAGGGGGTAGGAGGCATATATTTAAACACATAAGAAAAAGACACATAAGGAGGACAGTAGTGGTGCACACCTTTAATCCCAGCACTTGGGAGGCAGAGTCTCTGTGTGTTCAAGTCCAGCCTGGTCTACAAAGCGAGTTCCAGGACAGCCAGATCTGTTACACAGAGAAATCCTGTTTCAAAAAAAGCCAAAACAAAACAAAAAACAAATAAAAAAAAATAGAAGGAGAGAGAGGGGGGCATAACGTTGGGGGAAAGGGAGAGAGAGAGAGAGAGGGAGGGAGAGACAGACAGAGAGACAACACATAGACTAAAAACTTTTCTTCAGCCCAGGCTGAGTAGCATGGACCATCTCACTCAAGGTGTATATGAAATAGTTGACTGCTGTGATTATCTATTTTTATGGTGCGGAGACAGAGAAGAGACGCTCAGTGACCTGCTCAAGGCCAAACAGGTGCTTAGCTGGCACCTGACCTTACCTCAGGTGGCTTGAGGCTACACCCTTAACCACTGGGCAATGCCACCCCAGCTGCTTGTGGCCCCGTGGCCCCTGCTCTTGTGGTTTCCCACGAGAGTGGCACATAAAGAGAGCTGTGTTTGTATGGCAAGCAGAAGCAAACATGGCTGGTAATTTTGTTTTCTCAGCTGAAACGCCAACACACCATGAGTTGATATTGAGTCTGGTTTCCTCTCCTTAGCTCCCTGCGTGGCTGTGGTTTCCCAGAGCAGCCTACGGCTCAGGGTGAAGTCACTGGCAGCGAGTAGGCATGGTGTGAGTCCCAGGGAACACTGGGAACCTCACTGACACATCAGCCTTGGGTACTGGAGAAAGCAAAGGACATGGACCAGCCCACCTCATCCAGTTTCAAACCTTTGAGAAGCCCAGCGTGGCTAGTAGGGGCCATGAGAGGTTTGAGAAGAGCCTGGGGAGTCCGACAGACACAGGGTGGGATCCCTGGCCCTTGTCTCTTAGCTATGTGACCTGAGACAAGATGCCTACATTCTCCGAGCCTCAGGTACCTCAGCTGTTCCTACTTCATAGTTGTTACAAAGACACAAAGAAACCAATGTTTAGCCTTGAGCTGGCCCAGTGTGGGCACAGCGACCACCCACAAATGGTGGCTGATTTGGGGCATGCCAGAAAGTAAGAAAGAACGCAGAGTGCTGTTCCCTCCAGGAATGTGCAGGCAAGAAGTCACACAAGAACATGGCCTCAGTGTATTGAAAGCAAAGACAAATTGAATTAGAGCTAAGACTTGGAGCAGGCAGAGAAGAAACAGAAACTTCACAGAGAAAAGAAATCCTGAAACAGCCTTGATGATTCCAGAACCTTCTACAGCAGGTGCTCTGGACCCCTCCTGAAATTCCCAAGATCCTCCTCTCACTTCTTATCCCAAAATCAAGGTTTATCCCAACACACACACACACACACACTCACACACTCACACTGTCACATACACATGTACAAACACACAGTCACATACATATGTGTACACACACACACACACACACACACACACGCACGCACGCACACACACATGCACGCACGCATGCACACACACTCCACACCACTTTTTTGTTTGAAGAATCACCCACCCTGGGTTTTCCCTGGGAAGGAGCTGTCAGTCAAGCAGTGCGTTACCTAGAGCTAATGAGTAACTCAAGAGAGATCAAAAGATAGAAGTGCTGCCTTTTATTAAGCTCACAGATTTATTATAAGTGAGTCGGCAGGACCACACAGGTCTCCTGTCCCAGAAGAGGGAAGTAGAGTATGTGTGTGTGTGGTCTCCAGTAGTCGCAAGGTAGCGAGATGGCGGGCGTGAGCCTAATAAAGGCTATAATTGGCACCTCTCTTCCAGCAAAACCCACCAACCATCTTCTCCCTGCGCCAGGCCCTCTCCTGGGGAGAGCGTGCTACCGGGGGAAGCTCACCCTAGGGGGATGCCAGCTCATGCAGAAATGCCAGGGTGGCAGCTATTCCTGGAGGCTCTGTGTCTCCCAAACTGAGGCCAGTAGGTGCGGCAGGAGAGGGCTTTTCTTCCTAGGAGAGCAGTTAGTAAGGTGACCCAGAGGAATATTTTCAGGAACAACCCTGATTGGTCTCTCAAGTGTTCAATTACACGTCCCTTTCTCAGGAAATGGAACCAGGGAAGCTGAGTCATTTCCATAAGCTGATGCCTGGTTCTTAGAAGTATTACTATTTCATTTAATAAACATCGTAAATGTTTGTTGCCTTAGCCACAGTTTTTGTTTGTTTTAGTTTGTTTGTTTGTTTGTTTGTTTTACTGTAAACAATTGGTTTTGATTCCCACAAGACTCCAGATCCCAAAGGAAACCAACTCTTGAGGGGCATCCTGGGTCTGCCAAGTAGCCAGCCACTGCTTTGGCACTTAGAGAAAATAGGCTCAGTATTTTACTTTGTCCCAAACTTGCCTCCTCTGAAGATGACCTCTAGGAAGCTGACCATAGATACTGAGTTTTTTCCTTCACAGCCTGACCTCTGTACATCAGCACAGGACTGTCCTCTGTCCTCTGGAGTCACCTGAGCTTGAGGCCTTTTGTGGCTCTCATATTCTGACTCTGTCCCTTGAGTAATTCCTGCATGCAATCCCCCAGCCCCTGTTATGGCCCCAGACTATACTGAAGGCCCCTATTCTTCAGTTCCTCCCTTGAGGCCCCCACCTGCCAGGCCCCTGTCTTTCTTCTAGCATCCCCCCCGATCTGCACTGCACCCCAAGCCTCTCTGGCAAACACACATGGCTGATGATAATTTCCCCCCAACATTCCTTGGCAAGCTCCCCTTTCCCTTCCTTGGCCAAGATTTAAGAGCCAAAAGCAGCCGTGATCTCATGTTCGGCTCCAGCCCCATTACTTCAGAAAGACAGCTTCGTGTATTAATGTGAGATTAATTGCTACTTCAAGGGATTGAATCTAACTTGAACAGTCTGAGACAGCTTAAAAAGAAAAAATTATCTCCAGTCTGGGAGGTTTGACTTTGAAGGCTTTTTTGTTACTGGCTCTGCCTAGGGATTTTGCTCTTACTTGGAGGTGGAGGGTGGGGGGTAGGGGGCGGAGGTGTAATAAATACAAGAAAAATTTATTGTTGATGCCAAGCAATTGTACTCTAAATCAGTCTGATTTTTGTGTTGGGTGGGGGCTGAGACAGAATCTTACTATTTTGCCAAGGTGGGTCTCAATCTCTTTGTTTTAATTTTTAAAATATTTCTTTTATTTTATGTGTATGAGTGTTTTGTCTGCATGTATGTATGTGCACATACATATTTGTCAAAAAAGGGTTTCTGATCACCTGGAACTAGAGCTGCAGACTGTGGGTTCTAGGAACAAAATCTGGATCCTCTACAAGAGCTGCAGGAGGTCTTAACTGCTGAGCCATCTCTCCAGTCCCTTATTCTCAGTCTTGCCAACATCCTCCTGCCTCAACCTTCCAAATGCCGGGATTACAGGCATGTGCCATCACCCAGCACCTAAATAAGTTTAGATTGATTTAGTAGACATGAGAGTGATCCAGAGACAGAAGAGACAGGGAGCTAACATTGTCTTAGTGCTCATATCCATTAACTCACTCACATCAGGACAATTGATCATTATTGTTCCCACTCAACAAGTGAAGAGAGCATGCACTACAGCATCGGTTCTGAAGATGTGGGGCGAGACCCTTTTGGTGGGTCAAATGGCCCTTTTACAGGGATCATGTATCAGATATCCTGCACATCAAATATTTACATTACAATCCATAACAGTGGCAAAATTACAGTTCCAAAGTAGCAATGAAAATAATTTTATGGTTGGGGGGGTCACCACAACATGAGGATCAGTATTGAAGGGTTGCAGCAGTAGGAAGCTTGAGAACCACCGTCCTACAGTCTGGCTGAGAATTTAGACACAGGCCTGTCTGACTCTAAACACTGGTCTCCCATGGTGCCTTCTGTCTCTATTCCTTAGAATGAAATTTCTGCAAAGGGCATCCATGCACCATACTTACATGCAGCTGGCCCTTTCTCTACTGCACCCTTGATCCGAATCTTTTATCTCATCTCAAGGTGTAGACAGCTAAAAATATTTAGACCGTAGAGAAAATCACTTAACAGAATAGCAAGAAAACGCACAAGCATTGTGGGGAGCCAGACCCACCCAAGACCTTCTCAGTGGCCCTGATGAAGCGACAAAGGAACGTTAGTTCTGTGTCCTTGTCCAGGACTGGACTTGGCAAGGCTGGTCTAGGGCTGAAGCCAGTGACTCAGAGTCAAGGTTGTGGTTTCTGGGAATCCAACTCTTCCCCCAGGACTGTGGTTGTCGTTCCTAAGGCGGCTGTTTGTGAGGTTATCATGTGTTCTCTTTACATTGACTTAGCCCTCTGCTGACCTTGGCCATTTCCCTCCCTGTGAGTTGTATGTATGATACTGCACTCCTTAATCAACTTGTTTGGCATATAAGTCATCAGCTTATACATGACTTCCTGGTCCCAGCTCTTGCTTTTGTCTTCTTTATTTCTCATCCCTGGTCCTGACTCAACACCTCTCCCTCTGGGACCTTTACTCCTGTGGGTTCTGGTCACACTGTAGTTAGCAAGACATGACTTTCACTTTACAATATGGCAATAGAAAGAAAATTATGTGTCAGGGAGATGATTCAGTAGGTCAAGTGCTTACCTTGTGATCTCCAAGACCTGAGTTTGACCCTTAGAATTCACGTGAAGAAGCCGGATATGGTATACACAGGGAGTTCCGGGCCAGCCAGGACTACAGAGTGAGAGCTTGTCTCAAACAGAATAAAGCAAAGCAACGACAGAAAAACCAGCTATTGTGGTACCTTCTTAGAACCCCAGTGCCTGGGAGGCGGGGATCCCTGGCCACCTAGGTCAGCACACTTGTGTCAGGCCAATGAGTGACCATCTCAGAAAATTTGAGTGATGGCTGAGGAAGGACACCCAAACTCCTCTGGCCATCACAGACACACATACACATGCACTCTCTCACACATGTGCATCCGTGTACGGGAATGCACAAGAAAATCTTCTGAGCTCATACTTTATAGAGGTTAAATTTTCTCAGCTTAAAGTGATATTAAAATACGCTATAATTTTGGTGTGTGATATTTTTATTTACAATAAAGTTTGTTAAATAAAAAAATATACTACGGTGGCAAAATTGTAAAAATATTTTCTTCTTTACAGATATTGCCACATCCATTTATAACAATTCTTAAAAGCCATACTTTGTAGGACGCTCTGGCTTTTCCTTAACCCTGTACAGACAGGTGAGTATGTGGTTGAGGACCAACCACTGGAATGCTAGCATAAGCATATGTTAGGGGACAGGCAAGGCAGGGACTAAGAGGAGAGCATGCAAGTGTTAGACAGTGTGACATGTGGACGCTGGGACTCAAACCCAAGATCGCTGATAGAGCAGCCAGTGCCCTTAACCGCTGAGCCATCTCTTCAGCCAAGTATGCAAGTTTTACCATCCTAGAGAGCAGGGAGGGGAGAGGAGGAGAAGCTGAGAGATCGGGGAAGCACAGACACTTCTTGGAGTGACTTCACTCTCCCCCTTACTTTGGAGGTCAGCAAACGTCAGCCCATAGTCAAATCTGGCCCAGCATCTGCTTTTGTATATTCTGTAAGGTAAACCAGGTGCTCAGTTTTGTTTTGTTTTGTTTTTTTAAATAGGTCAAAAAAAAGTCAAAAGAAAAATAGCAATATGTGCCCCCTGAAAATTCTACAAAATTCACGTTTCAACGTTTACAGTTTGTTTCATCAGAACACATCCCACTTGCTTGTGTATCATCTATGGCGACCTTCATTTGACAATGGTAGAGGGACGTGGCTTTATCAGAGACTATGTGCCCTATAGAGTCTAAAATAGTTACTATCTGACCCTTTACAGATAGTTTATTTTCTACTGCTTAGGTAGTTTCCACCCTGAGTCAGTCTCCTCCCCCTTTTTCCTGTTCTCATTCTTCCTGCTTCCCCACCGTCTCCCATACCTTCAAAGGAAAGAAGGAAGGAAGGTGGTTTTGTGGAGGGTCAGGTGGCATTCAAAACCAGTGCGTGTGTATGCACACTCATGTGTGTGCATGTGTTTGCATGTGTGTTCAACTGGGTAATGCTGTATTTCCTTGAGAAGCAAACTCTGTCATCTGGAAATTCATCCTCTGACTTATTCACTTAGACACTGTGTGACTCAGGGTCGAGCTCACTCACTTGATAACACCAAATAGAAAAGGGTTTCATGAACATGTAGAATTTCAGGGTCTGACAGACAGGTAGGTTGGGAGGAGGCTGAACAATAGGTCGATATAAAACAAGTAGTGGGATAATTTGTAATTGAGACTCAGCTCTTTCAAAGGAGGTGGAGGGGAGGCCTTCACTGCCCTCATACAGCATTCCCCGGGAGGTTATAACACCATGGCCCTTCTGGGATGGCACAGCCTCCTCTGGGTAACAGAGATGGATGCTGCAATTAGAATCTGCATTGGAAAGAAACTCTTTTCACATCGCATAAGGCCGTGATGGCATTGCCTTCAAAGTGCTATGCTTTTCCGTTGTCTTACTCCTGACGCCAGTGAATAGGAGCACAGAGACATGGGTTCGAGGATGGGGGCTGGCCCTTCCTAGGGCTTTAGCTTCAGAGAGTGAGTTGCTTCTGTGCCTCCTGGTCCCCATGCTCTGCGTTGCTCTTTGCAGCCTGACTTGGTTGGTCCATTGCTCTTTGGCTTGGATGACATCCTGAGAGCCCCGTCTTTGCACACTGGTGCCTCCTGTTCTTAAAGATCTCACATTCCTTCCAACGGCCAATTGACCCTGGTGCTTGAGCATCTCTTGTACATCACCTACAAACCTCTTCTGCTGAGTCCTCTTTCTTCCCAATCCCTGAAGGCTGGGGAACCTCAAGTCAGGTTTCATCTTCACATCCACACACTCGTCCTGGGAGAGCTCATGCTCTCAGGATTTCAAATATTCTGTCTGTATAGGTGTATGTTTAGCTACTCATCGGTTATGCATTGATAGTGTGCTCTGCTCTACACTCTGCTGATCACCGTGGACACTGGGTGCCCAGGAAGATAGGAACCTGGTCTTCTAGATGTGTTCTGCT
>CABHPH010000338.1:23061-43067 GCA_902168325.1 Peromyscus nudipes | reverse complement strand
GAAGGAAGGAAGGAAGGAAGGAAGGAAGGAAGGAAGGAAGGAAGGAAGGAAAGGAACGGAAAGGAAGGGAGGGAAAAGAAATAAGCTGGGCAGAGTGACACATGCCTGTAATCCCAGTGCTTTAGGGGTGGAAGCAGGAGGATCAAAGCCAGTCTTAGTTGTATACGAATTCAAAGTCAGCTTGACTACATGAATCCTGTTCCAACAGAACAAAACATAAGTTAATTATTTTTAACAAAACAAAACAAACAAACAAAACAAGCAAACAAAGAAGAAAATTTGTCAGCTTGAATGTTGAGAAACACTTCTGTACATCCGTGCCAGCATTTTCAGAGAAGCTTAGGCCAGCTGAGCTCTGACCTAATAAATTATTTAATTTATCGAAATTTAAGTCGATTATGGGCAGAGTCTTGCCCTGTCCCTCCTCTCCTTTTAAAATTAGTGTGTTGTGGGATATTTGTACACTGTGTGAAGAAGTATTGCTGTGATTACTGTACTAAAAAGCTGACCGGCAAATAGCTAGGAGGAGGTATAGGCGGAACTTTTGTCAGAGAGGAAGTAGGAAGAGGAATCTAGACGTTTGAGAGAGACAAAGGGAGACACGGAGGAAGCGGGATGGTCGGTATGTGACAAAACGTAGATTAATAGAAATGAGTTAATTTAAACTGTAAGAGCTGGTTAAAAACAAGCCTAAGCTAAGGCCAAGCTTTCATAATTAATAAGTCTCCATGTCGTTATTGGTGAGCTAGCAGCCCAAAGAAAAATCCCACTATATTGTGTGTGTATGTGCGTTCACGTGAATGCACATACGCCGTGGCATGTGTCTGGAGGCCAGAGGACAACTTGGTGCAGTTGGTTGTCCCCTTCCACCTTTACCTGGGTTCCAGGCATCAAACTAAGGCACCTTTACTCACTGAGTAATCTGGGTGGCTCTACCAACCTTCCTACCCAGCAGCCTGGTGCGAGCTGCCCTGTCAAGACCCTACCACCGTGAACTGAAACATCTCAAAAGAAATTTTCTCTCCCTTAAAGAAATGTTTTGTTTTGTTTTGAGACAAGGTTCCACTGTGTAACAGCTCTGGCTGTCTTGGAACTCACTCTGTAGACCAGGCTGGTCTTGAACTCAGAGATTTACCTGCCTCTGTCTCCTGAGTGCTGAGATTAAAGCCACCTCCTGGCTCTGGTCCACTTTTTAAAATAATAACTTGCTTGGTGGTGGTGCTCGGCTTTAATCCCAGCACTCAGGAGGCAAGGCAGGCAGATCACTGAGTTCAAGACCAGTCTGGTCTACAGAGGCAGAGGCAGGTAGATCGCTGAGTTCGAGGCCAGCCTGGTCTACACAGTGAGTCGCAGGAGCTGCATAGTAAGACTCTGTCTCTAAATAAATAAATTTTGAAAGAATTGAACTGTCTTTTTTAAGGAAGAATTGCTTAGATGTTAGGGGAAAGCAATAGAATTGAAAGTGCCATTGCCTGTCAATGTCAAAGGAGCAGAAAGAGGCTATATTAGCTTGCATGGAAGTCTGTAAGATGTAATCAGAAGCCAGACAGCTCAGTGAGGGAGGCTATGGAGTGTGAGCTTGCTGGGTCTGGGTTCTAACTGTGACTCAAACACCTACTAGTTGCATGATTTGAGCCAGGTACTAAAGAAGTTTCCTTACTATAGTGTGTGTGTGTGTGTGTGTGTGTGTGTGTGTGTGTGTGTGTGTGTATGTGTACATGCACGCACATAGGCACACACATGCAGGGTGGGGGGTCCTGCTGGGGAGTTTTGGGAGTGTTCTCAGCAGCTGCCTGGAGCCCACTGGCTAACACAATCAATACAGGCACTCACTAAGTGGTAGCTGAATATGAATGTTTCTAATGAAATCACCATGGAAACACTCCCTTGTTAAACCAAGTCCGCTCCAGGCTAAACACGTTAAGTATTTCATGTGGATAATTCAAAGAGCCCACTGTGTTTATACTAGGTTTCCTTTGACTTCAGAGCAGAATTGGTAGCGGGCCCTTCAGTGAAGGAGTAAGCCTGGGAGCCTATCCTGGCCCATGTGAGTGGAGTCCCGGCCTCCCTGGGCTTTTACCACCTACCTTACTGCCTGGCTCCCCACAAAGAGCCACTGGGGGTGTCAAGAAGGGCTGGAACCAAAAGGCCCGGATTCAAGGTTTCTGCTGGCGGAGGTCTCTGCCCTCCCTGGCTACCTTTCTCTGCTTTCTCTCCCCCAACCCCACCAGCAGCTCCAGGGCTGCCCTCCCTTTGCTACCACCTGTTTCTGCTGACAGACTGTCGTCCTGTGCAACTGTACAACAGACAGCAGGGGACTTCAACGTGTCATCGAAGCTTGAGGTTCTAAAGGCGCTGGCTTGGTCCTTTGAGGGTTTCCAAGGTCACAAAGATGGTCCCTTTGTCAAAGAAGAACCCTGGCTCTTCTATGTTCTCTCCTTCCCATCTCCCTCTTTACCCCTCCCCCCTCCCTTCTGGCCTTCCTTCACGGTGTTTGAAGAAAGGTCACAAGCACGATGATGACCCTGAGGAAGGAAACCAGACACTGCATTGCCTAAGAGCTATAACACAGGAACTGGGGGAGAGTTTCGGAACAAGAGAAGGATGGGTCCCCCCAAAGGCAAGTATGAGAAGAGGGTGTGGATGTGTCCATGGAGACCTTTGATATCGAAGTCCCATGAGGGAATTCAGGAGAAAAGACCCCAAAGATACCAACACACACACACACACACACACACACACACACACACACACACACGCCTAGTTCCTGATATCCCTTGTTGCCTCAGGGTCGGTGAAAGGCTGGGAGGAAAAGGGGAAACTGACCACACAGGACGTGCAGTTAAAAGGAAGAACGGAGATGTCCAAGAGTTGGAATGGAAGGCGTGGCCGGGCAGCTGGTTGTCTGGTATGGGATGTAGGGTGCACAGGATCCTATCAGGACATCAGAGGCGGACACACACTCCCACGCTGTGTACACAGCACATAACCGCGCCTCTACAGACGGTGGATGGGTGTGTTTAGATGTTGTCACCTACCATCCTGCTGTTGGCATCAACAAAATCCACCCCACAGGCATCTTTGTAAACAGCGCTCACCACAAGTCCTTCCCCAGAAAAGCCCGCATCACCTTCCCCTACCTTGGCTCCCTGTCCACCTTCCCTCCGTGATTGTTTTCTCATAGACCTTCTCAGGACACACAATCGTCACTGCCCAATGACCCTTCTGTCCAAAGTGGTTTGCCATCATGCTGGTGCTCCCATCAGATTCTAAGGAAAAAGTCCTGCTACCCGGTGATGCCACAGAGCATCACATTACTCATGGGGAGAGGGGATGCTGGAGTCCACAAGCCGCCTGCCTAGGCTGCCCTATTAAAAATGTAGTACATCCAGTTATGCACAGAGCATAAAGTACAAAAACAATAAACTTGGTTGTTTGTGTGTTTCCAGTACCCTCTGTATTATTGTTTTAAAGTGTACTTCTGCTTTTAAAGATGTTTACTGAAAAACAGGAAGCCCTGCTCTCCAGGAGCAGCCTCACACACCTGACTGCTGTGTCTGCTCATTGGCCTATGTCTTCTTGAATTATATAATCCACTCTGGGATGTCTCCACAACAACAGAGGGCCTAACACCACCTTGCTTGGAGCATTAGTACCGTGGTTAAGCTACACACAGCAGATTTCACTTCTCTGACTCTGTTTCCCAGATACAACTTAAACCTGTTTTAAAGTGGGGGGGGGAGTTGTTTTGTTCATTTCTGCATGCCAGCTCTAGAAATGTCTATTGTTTTTAAATAGCAGTTGATCAATATATCTACATCTATATTTTAAAATTGTATATGTGAATATATGAACATATATTATATATTAGTATATATGCACATATATTATATATTCATATAAATGTATATATATATTTGAAATAAAGTCTCATTATGTAGCCCTGGTTGTCCTGTATCTGGCTTCGTAGACCAGGCTGGCTTTGAACTCACAGAGATTCACCTGCACTGGTATTAAAGAATGCAATCACTCCCACCCCCTTTTTTTTTGGAGACAAAGTTTCTCTGTGTAGCCCTGGCTGTCCTGGAACTCACAGAGATCCTCCCGCCTCTGTCTCCTGAGTGCTGGGATCAAAGGTGTGCGCCACCACCACCAGGTTGACTACGGCTCTTAATGCTGCCTCACAAAGCCTCCATGGCCAGAGACAGTTCCCCAGACTCTGCACTCCAGTGGCATTTCCAACTGGAAAAGTGGCATGCAATGGAACCAAGGTCTTAGGGAATCAACTGTGGCATGGTACCATTAATATCCTGCTGTTTCAAAGTATTCAGGTCCACAGAGTGCTGTGGATATTGCTCTGTGTAAATAAAATGCTGATTGGCCAGTAGCCAGGCAGGAAGCATAGGTGGGACAAGAAGAGAGGAGAATTCTGGGAAGTGGAAGGCTGAGGCAGGGAGCCGCTGCCAGCCGCTGCCATGACAAGCAACATGTAAAGATACCAGTAAGCCACGAGTCACGTGGCAACTTATAGATTAATAGAAATGGGTTAATTTAAGATAGAAGAACTAGATAGCAAGAAGCCTGCCACGGCCATACAGCTTGTAAGCAATATAAGTCTCTGTGTGTTTACTTGGTTGGGTCTGAGCAGCTGCGGGACTGGCGGGTGAGAGAGATTTGTCCTGACCGTGGGCCAGGCAGGACTGGAGAAGACTTCAGCTACAACAGAGGTCAACCTTTACCTGCCCAGGATCACAGAGGTGGTCCCTCAGGACTCCTAGGCTTGCAGCAGATGTAGTGGATCCCAAGATTCTCCTCTTCCTGCCCCACCCAGCCTTGCAGATGCTTTGACTGCAGACCTTGGCCCATTCCCTCTAACCTAAGGACCATACCTGGTAAATTCATTCCCTCAAATGTGCTCATTGCTGATGGTGTTTACATTGCTAATATCTGAAGAACTGAATGAGATAACCCTGCAAAGCTCAGCTCCCCTGTTCTAAGCACAAAACAGACCTAAGCTGGTAATTATTGCCTTATATGCAGAGGAGGCCGGTAATTGTGTGTGTGTGTGTGTGTGTGTGTGTGTGTGTGTGTGTGTGTGTTGTAACTGTTAGCAAGGCAGGTGGGAAGCCAGGCTCCACCATCCTTTGCCTTGTCTTTCCTTTGTCCAGCTACCTGTCATTGTCACCCAATTTTGAGCAGTTTTCCACAGTAAAGAAACCTCCCTCACACACATTATCACTTTCCAATTTTGCAACAAGCAATGGAGTGTCTTGACAGTGCCATTTTTCAGATGAAGAAGAACAGGCCAGGGCTGTTCCTAACCATTCTTCCAGCCTCCATTATTTCTCTTCTCAAAGGAGAGTCACCAGACACCTGCTGGGATGCAGAGAGAGAGGAACAATGGTATTTGTCTTTAGTCCTGTTTTCTTCAGTGACTTGGCCTCAGGTGCAGCTTATGAGTAGGGCGTGTGAGAAATCATATTGTTTGCACAAAATGGGGAAATCTTTGCCAAGCTGGTCCAGCGAAGCTTTCACTTTCCGAATCAGACGTGGTGACTGAGGATTTGGCTTGTGTTATTTCTTCTGGGAAGCCCTTCCAGGTGAGGGAAGTGGGGCTGGGAACAGAGGGCCAGGGACAGCTGTTTCCAAGACTTGGAGTGGAACCCTTGTTTTGGTCTTGGCCCACTTGGCAGATCTTGTTCCATGCCAAGATTGCCCATCGATTGTGGTGCACATCTTCTGTTTATGTGAAGGATTTATGAACTAAAGAACTAGCAGCCAGCCAGTGTGGTGGTGCATGCCTTTAATCCCAGCACTCAGGAAGCAGAGGCAAGCGGATCTCTGTGAGTTCAAGGCCAGCCTTGTCTACAGAGTGAGTTCCAGGACAGCCAGGGCTACACAGAGAAACCCTGTCTCAAAAAACCAATCAAAACAAAAGAGCTAGCAGTCCGGTTGGTGCTCTGTGTAATCACTCATGTTTAATATGCTGGGGCAACTGAAGACTGAACTTGTGATTATTGGTGGACTGCTATCTAAAATCAGTGTGTCAGGGGCTGGAGAGATGTTCAGCAGCCAGTTCAGTCCAGTTCATAGCACCCACATTGGGCAGCTCACAAGCACCTATAACTCCAGAGTCAGAGGACCTGATGACATCTTTTAGCCTCCCAGGTACCTGCACACACGTGTTCACACACACACACACACACACACACACACACACACACACACACTAATGTAAACACATGCATAAAATAGATCTAAAATCCATGTGTGTTGGAGCTGTTCAGGCAAAGGGCTATGGATATATCATCAGCTGCTGTAGCCTTCCACCTGGGACTCCAACAAGAACCTCACACCTGTCATCGCTCCCTCCAAATCTCTCCTTTCTGGTTTCCCATGGCACCCTTCTCTTAGGAACTCAGGCAAGGGCCTCAGATCCCTTCATCTCCTGATCCTGCTCAGACTATGACCAGGCATCCCTAGAACTATATCTGTCTGTCTGTTTCTTTCTAAAACTCATTTATTTATTATATATACAGTATTCTGCCTGCATGTATACCTGCAGGCCAGAAGAGGGCACCAGATCCCATTATAGATGGTTGTGAGCCATGATGTGGGTGCTGGGAATTGAACTCGGGACTTCTGGAAGAGCAGTCAGTGTTCTTAACCTCTGAGCCCATCTCTCCAGTCCACTATATCTGTGTTCACTCGATTTCTTTCTGTGCTTTCATGCTGTGATAAAACACCATGACCAAAAGTAACCTGGGAAGGAAAAGGGTTGGCTTTCACGGCCACATCACTGGCAATCAGGAACTGGCAATTGAGGAAAATCAGGGCAGGAACTTAAGTAGAAGCAGAGGCAGAAGCCAGGCTGCTTACCAGACTGTTCCTCTTGGTGCTCAGCCTGTTTCCTTATAGAAGTCAGGACCACTTGCGGAGGTGTGGGACTGCCCACTGAGCTGCCCTCCTCCTACAGTGGTCAGTCATCAAGACCACGCCCTGCAGACTTGCCTGCTCTTGCCTCCAATCTGTTGGCGGTGTTTTCCCGATTGAGGTTCTGGTTCCTTCTTCCCAGATAACTCAAGCTTATGTCGATTTGACAACAAACAAACAAACAACACCCTGGCTAGTATGGCACCTTATTATCCCACAAAGCTGTCCCAAATGACTTCTCTGTCTCTCACCCTTCAGGTCTCCATCTTGCTCTCCATGCTTGGTGATACTTTTTTTTTTTTAAGTTTTATTTGAGAAGTCTGTATTTATGTATTTATTTATTTTTAAGTGTTTTTATTTATTTATTTTATGTGTATGAGTGGGCTTTCTTTTTTAAGTATATATGTGCACCACATGTGTGCCTGGAGCCTGTGATATTGAGAAGAGCACATCAGATCCCCTGAAACTAGAGTCGTGGATGGTTGTGAGCTACCATGTGGGTGCTGGGAACTGAACCCAGGTCCTCTGTGAGACCGGTAAGTGCTCTTAACCATCCCTCCCCTTGGTCATGTTCTTTCCTCGCAGCCTCCTCACTTCCTGTTCACCGGTCCTTCCCACAACACCGTTGACTAAACAGCAGTGGAACCATGATGCCATCACTCAAAGCTTTCAGCATCAAAAACATTGAAAGGACAAACTTTGACATCGAGATCATGGTCGACGGGGCTTTCACTGACCTAATCCCCAATATCTCTTCTTTCAGTACGCCTTGATCAGCACCTGATGCTTCGGGATCACGGTCAGGTGCTGCTGTTGCCTGAAGTGCCTTTTCCTTCCTCTGCTCCTGTAGTTCCCATGTGTGTGTCTGTCACTGCTCATAGCTTTACAGCGACGACCGGATCTGCTCTCCCAGAAAACAGTGTCTCTTTCTTACTCCTCCTTGAATCCCAAGCACATGGTATAGGTGTTCAAAACAAATGCTCCTTAATAAACAAATAAAATGTTTGCCATAGCCTAGTTGGGCCAATTTGCACATAATATTGCAATATACAAATCACTTTATTTTTCTTGATTTTATCCTTGTAATGAGAGCAGAGGACTGTGCCATATCATGGTGGCTACAGTCTGGATGCTTGTGTCCTTCCCCAATTCATCTATTCAGCTGGGCATGAGAGCATGCATCTGTATTCCCAGCATTTGGAGGCTGAGTTAGGAGGAACTTGAATGTGAGGTCATCCCAGGCTGAACAGTGAGACCCTGTTTCCAAACAAGACAGATATAATGTGTGTTAAACCTCCAGTGTGATGATTAGGAGCCTAGACTCTGATAGGTGATAAGCCCCAAGGATGGAGTCCTGCTGAGTGGAAACAGTGCCCTTACAAAAGAGACCCAGGGAGCTCTCTCACCTCTTTCTGCCATGTTGAGGCTACAGGGAGAAAGATGTCTGTTGTCTGCAACCCAGCAGAGCTCTCAACAGAACCTCTCCGTGATGCCACCTTGATCTTGGACTTTCAGCTTCCACAACGATGAGAAATAAATGTATGTTGCTTAAATCATCCAGTCACGGTCATTTGCCATAGTAGCTCCAATTCACTAAGACAATGCCCATTTTACAGACGAGAAAAGGGTCGTAGAAATAAAGTTGTTCGCGCTCAGTAATTCATGCCTCACATCTCAGACCTCTCTCAAACCCAAGCTTTCTCACCCTTACTTCCGGCCAGACGCTAACAGACTTCCCTCCTGACCCTACAAGGGACTGAATAAGTACTAGCATGCACATCACAGGCAGCGGGTGGTGTGCTTCTAACACCCACTGCTTACCCAGTGCCCACGACCCACAGAAAGCGCTCAACAGTTATTTGTTGAACTGGATGTTAATCTAAGGTCGAGTTTTGTTAGTTGGTGTAGAAGTCAAGCATTTGAGAATTCAAATAAGGGTGTGTGGAAGGGACAACTGAGTGTCCCTTTCCAAAGAGAAGAAGGACCACTTCCTCTAAGTCCAGGCAATAAGATAGCCGTACAGTCCCTCAGGCCAAAACCCTCCAGAAACTCCAGTCATGATCAACAGGAGAAAGGAAGCATGTTGTCATGGCTGACAGCTTCTACCTCTTCAGGAGTGGGGTCCTTGGAAAGGTGTGTCATTTCCACACCTCTGTAAAGGGCTGCAGCTCATAGCCTTCCAAGAATGTGACTGACGGCGGCAAATTCAAGTTCAAAAGGAGATTAGATTTCAAGGCAACTGGAAGCTATTCAATCAAAGCCAAGTTTTACAGGGAGAGTTTCCGTCTCCTCTCTTCTCCTCCTCCCTCCAGGGCAGCCCAGGGCTTGCTGGGACCCGAAGAAGAACTGAAGGGTGTCTGACTGTTTCCCTAATTGGGGAAATGGAGAGAGGCAAAATCAGGCTCTGGACTTGTTCCTCAGTCCAGGGAGGAACCAAGCCAACCATCTACCAGGTGCTTCTGGGAAATAGCTTATAAAAATGAAGTCACAGTGGCCAGAGATGCCTGGGCTCCGCCTGGACACACATGTCCAGCACTCAACGACTTTCCTGTGAAAGAGTCCTTAATCGTGGTCTCCACTGCCCCTAATCAAAGAAGAGACACTAACGACAGATTAGAGTCTTAGGTTTATACAGAAGGTTTAGTTTACAAAGACTTTGTTCCGTTTTCATCTCAATCCCATAGTAAAGAAGGGAGTTAAATACCACCAACACGGGGAAGAAACCTGAGGCCAAGAGATGCTCGGGAATTATTAGGTCATGGTCACACATGGTACATACGAACCACAGCTGGGTCGCTGATGTATGACACCTCCCCTGTACCTGGAACACTGCTAAGCAATTCTACATATTATGATGTTGACTCTTCAGTGACTGTAAACTACATGCTGCTTTTATTCCCATTTTGATTGATGAGGGAACAAGCCAAGCTCTGATACTTTATGTAACCTGCTAAGACCACAGAGCTGTTGATGGTGTTAGGCCAGGGCTAGCTACACAACCACAGCATGATTTTCAGTTTCGAAGCTCTAGCTGGGTCTGGCTGGTGACTCAGGCTTGTAATCACTGCTGCTCAGGAGGCTAAAACAGGAGGATCCAAAGTTCAAAGTCTGCCTGGGGTGCAGCTTAAGTTCAAGGCCAGCCTGAGCAAATTTGTGAGACCCTGTCTGGGAAAAGAAAAAGGACTGGGAGGTAGCTCAATGGTAGACTTCTTGAGTGGCAGGCAGTCCTGATAAATAAGAAGATTCTAAGTTCATTTAAAAAAAAAAGTGGTAAGTGGTCCTTAGGTTTTGGAGTTGGTGTGTGTTTGGTGTGTATGTGTTGGGGGGGAAGGTCCCCTGTGGATCACATCTGTCTGAAGATGTGATCACAGCTGCATCACTCTCTATCCCCAACAAATCCTTACAGAGGCAGCTGTTCCATGTAGCCATGGCAACTGAGGACCCTCAGGGAGAAGTTCAGATCAAGGGTACCAGAGGTACCAGACACACAAGTGCAAAGCCAGTGTTTGGAGGACAGGTTGACAAATAGAAATCAGAAGTATACGTCTCCAAAGTCATTCAAACATGGTCAGTTCACAACCAGAAAATGGGAAAAGGAAAGACAAGACTGAAGAAAAGTGCTGTTTCCAGGAAGCACGTATCTTTTTTTCTTAATTTTAATTTTTCTTTTCCAGGACAGGGTTTCTGGGTGTAGCCCTAGCTGTCCTGGAACTCGCTCTTAGGCTGGTCTTGAACTCACAGAGATCCGCCTGCCTCTACCTCCCAAGTGCTGGGATTAAAAGAATGTGCCACCGTTGACTGACTTAAATGTGTTTAAATGAGTGACTATTTTATGCATTGTCCTGTCATAAGCCTTATGCAATCTCTGTCAACACTGTGGAGAGTCTGTTACCACCCAGAAATTCTACTAAAGGGCTGGCAAACCTTTAGCTCATGGGATCTAAACTGTCTCTGTCTCTTTCTCACGTATCCCAGGTTAGCTTCAAACGTACTGTATATCCGGGAATAACCTTTACCTTCCGATCCTCTTTGCCACTACTTCCCAAGTGTCAGAATTACGAGAGTGCCCCACCATGCCCCATCTATGAGGTACTGGGGATGGAACCCATGCTTCCCGCATGCTACATGATATCAACGGAGCCTTGTCTCCAGCCTCCAGGCCGCTTTAACTTCTAAATTACCATTTTAAGTTCCAAGGTTTTCTTCACTGCTGGTCCGTCTTGGTTCAAACACTCACAGTTATTGAGTGTCGAAGATGCCATCACAGAGCCGATCAAGAGCAGCTCCGCGGGAGGCAGAGTCCTCCCAAGTACATCCGCACATGTAGCTAGCTGTCAACGCCAGACAAACTGATGCTTTGTTTGCATAGTCAAGAGGAATGTTCTAGGCATAGAAAACTCTAGATATAAAGCACTGAAAACACAACACAACAAACAAACAAACATGGAAATTACTTTTCATGTCCTCATTAGTACTAACTTTAAAACATGTATTAACAGCAATAAAACATGTTGACTTAAAATAGACCCCTCATTATGAAACAAGAGGAAATATGGACTGCTCCCATTTCTGACCCTTAGTTGCAGAGGACTGGGGGTACACCTTGGAGAGAGAGTCGTGCAAGCCTCCAACCACTTAGTTAGTTAGAGGTCCTCTTATGTATGAGTCCTCCTGGCCTCTCCCTGTTTTTGTGTCTTTCTGGTTGAAGCTCGTCGCTTTCCCTCAGAAGCACCTACTGATCTTTTTCCTTCCCTGAAGCTCCCTTGGGTCCTCTGGAGAAAACCCCCTCTTTCTTCTCGGGTCCAGCCCAAGGCAAACAAAATAAACAGGCAGAAGAGCTTGGCCGGCTTTGCAGGCATACACACAGGCAAGGATATAAACGCTAATTCACACGGCCAGGGATGGAAGGTGCTGGACGAGAAGTTCCCAAACTTCCTGTGTTCACCGAACCCTGAATGTCTCAGGCATTTTTCCATGGTGCCCCTCGGCAAAAGGAATAGCAACACTTTCGTTTATGAAGTAATTATGTAATTAGGCCCAAATGACTTAATAAGTATTTATGGCTTAAAAATTTGGTAGCCATTTGCAAACAACACACAAAAGCTTGAAAGAAAATACATTTGTATTTCATTATTAATTAATTACAGAGACTTGTTGATAGGCACCGCACCGTTCCTCACGGTGTGGAATCGGGCTGATCGCATCCACCTGTATTTCCTGTTTCACACTGATTTTCACATGGAACCTTTTGCTTTTATCGAAATGGGGCAGGGGTCATCAAATAGATGTGGTTCTTGAGAAACGTCCAAATGGTAGGAGGCTGCCATTTGTCATTCCCAGCTGCAGGTCTGGAAACTGATCCGAGCCCTTACCCATCTCCGCAGTCAGAATGCCGTCTGTCCGCGTGGCAATCTAGACTGTGTTAGATCCGTAGGGGACTAAGATTACCAAAACATAAAAGAAAAAACAAAGGATGTGACATGCCCTCTAACAGTAAAAGTGTGCTTTCTCAAGGGGGTCATTGTAAACTGTCTGACAAAGGTTTTCTGGGAGGAAAATCTAACATAGTTTGAGACACCCTGGGGGTTTTTGAAGTCATCCTGAGCACCTGATCACGTGACTTGAGAAACACAGAGCTGTATAATGAAGGCAGTGAGTGTTCAGAGCAGGAACAAAACACTTCCCACTAAGGTGTTTACTGGAGGTGTCACGGAGGAGAAACTGGAGCCTGCTTGGTTGGCTTGGCTGGAAGAAAAGGAAGGAATGGGGACTCAGTAGAATGGAAGGGGTGTCTGTACAGAACTCAGTGGAAGCCAGCAGAACACAAGACAATCAGTCGGCGGATAGAGAATAGAGAGCAGGTTGTACCTATGTCAAGGGGTCCTAGAGCCTCTTTGGTCTCCTGCTTTCCAAACGCCTACCTGTTGGTTGACCAACCCAAGACTAGTGCTATCCATACGGCAAGGCTTTGCGTTGTCCACAGCATGGAGCTCAGAGCTTTGCCCAGGGAATAACTCAGTTGGCAAAGTGCTTTGACACATACTTGAGAACTTGATGTCAGGTTCTAGGTGTTGTCCACCTGTAACCCCAGTGTTGGGGATGTGAAGACAGGAAGATCCTGGGGCTTGCTGCAACCAGTTTAGCCAATTAATAAGCTCCAGGGTTCAGTGACAGAATCTGTCTCAAAACGAAGGTGGAGAGTGATTAAGGAAGATGCCCAAAGCCAACCTCTGGCTTCCACATTTGGATGAACACGCCCACATATTCCCATGTGTATAGAACACACGGACGTATCATTGCCAACAGAGTGCTAAGACCTGGAGCGTGGCAGACCAACAGCACAGGAAGTGATGGCATTCCTGCGCCAGAGTGAGTTTGGAGGCTGACTCCTGGATTCCTGCTTTACCTGCCTACCTGGCTAGCGTTTAGAGAAATAACAGGTGAGTACAGTAGCCCTGTGTTGTTTGCAGAGAGTGTAGAAAATGCTCATTTCCAGATCCCTTATCTGGTGCATCTCCAAGTCTTATCAGCAGGGCAGATCTTAGCACTCCCTGCCTGCCAAGCCTCCCAACTTGACTGTTCCCACGCAGCAGCCCAGATGCAAGCGACAGTAGCTCTTCTGAGAGCTGTTTGTATCTCTCTTATTTACAGTATCAACAGCACTTAGACTGCAGCTTTGGAAAGCCTCTGTCTATTTGTTCGGGTAAATCCATGGCCCTGGATGTGGTTCTGTGCAAGATCCCAAGCCAATAATGCACAGGAGGTTTGCAGCAGCTTCTAGATTTTTGGCGGGCCAACAGCTCCAGGAAGAAGAAATCAGTTGGCTTTCCTTGCTTTTGCGCCTATTCCGTTGATTTACGTGTTAAACAGATTGCTTCCCCAGAGAAGAGAAGGCACCTGCTCCTCTGCCTGTCAGCCCCCTCCTTCTCACGTACTATTTTGAGTAACAAATTTCTGGGGAACGTGGTTTTATAATGAAGTTCCTGGGATTTAAAGTAAGAGACCCATAGGACAGTCTGTATGTACAGCTATGAATCAAAAAACAAACAAAGAAAATCCCTGTTCCCAACAAATCCAAGACTTGAAATTTCCTGATGTTATTACAAATGGGCATATTCATAACTGGTAGACTCCTTCACTTTCTAAGAAACTGAGTTCTACCAGGTCTAACTCACAATGGCTTCTGGTTACAAGGGGAGTCTGTAGTTTCCATCTTAATCTCCTTTATAAATTCAGAAACGCTCCCCTTGCTTCTCACGCCTCTGAAAGTCTGGGTTTACAAAGTAGCAATCAAAAGTCCATTCGATGCCTCTCAAGGATTGTGTCTTCAGCTGGAGAAGGTCACCTCAAGTTGGACAATAATGATTCATAATTCAAGCAGCCAAGGACCTCGTGAGGCCCCTGCCCCAGAGTGAAGTGCACATCATTCTTTAACTGTGTTTTTAAAGGTGACAGGAAGTAGGTTGGGGATGCAGCTTGGTGATAGAGTACTCCCCAGCATTGAATGGTGCTCCAGAGAAGGGAAGAAGGGAGGGAGGGAGGGAGGGAGGAATGAAGAAAGGAAAGAAGGAAGGAAGGAAGGAAGGAAGGAAGGAAGGAAGGAAGGAAGGAAGGTCAATGCCTTCATGTTACATATTTCATTACCCTCTCCTACTTAGGATCTCTTCCTCCTCTCTCATGACCCCCTTTATAGTTTCTAACCAATTAACACGCACACATGAATAAACACACACACGCACACACACACACACACACACACACACACACACACACACACTAAATGCAATTTTAAATTACAGTAGATACACTGGGCATGGTAGTGCACACATTTAATCTCAGCACTCGGGATACAGAGGCAGGCGGATCTCTGTGAGTTCCAGGCCAAACAGAGTTATGTAGTGAGATCTTGATCCAAAAAAAACAAAAGAAAAGAAAAACAAACAAACAAAAAACAGAACAGAAGACTAGGGCAGAGAATCAGCACTTCGAAAGACTCTCACTGATTCAGCCAGGCTCCTGAGCTCCTGTTCTGAGACTATCTTGTTTAAAGTAGGTAGAATCCGAGCTTCCCAAATGTGCCTGGGCTCCACAACTATCTGGGAGTGTCCTATATGAACAGATGTTCAGGGGGCTGGAGAGATAGCTCAGCAGTTAAGAGCACTGGCTGCTCTTCCAGAGGTCCTGAGTTCAATTCCCAGCAACCACATGGTGGCTCACAACATCTGTAATGAGATCTAGCGCCCTCTTCTGGTGTGCAGGTGTACATGCAGGGAGAACACTGTATACATAATAAATAAATAAATCTTTAAAAAGAAAAAAGAGAGAAAAGAACAGACGTTCAGGTGCATGTTTAACCATCTCAGGTGATTGCTACTTTTTGTTTGTTTGTTTTTTGAGACAGGGTTTCTCTGTGTAACAGCCCAGGCTGTCCTGGAACTTCCTTTGTAGACCAGGCTGGCCTCAAACTCACAGAGATCCATCTGCCTCTGCCTCCTGAGTGCTGGGATTAAAGGTGTGTGCCACCACTGCCCGGTACAATTTCTAATTTTTAAATTATTTCATGTATATGGATGTTTTGCTTGTATGTATGCCTGTGAATCTCATTCATGCAGTGTCAAAGATGGCCAGAAGAGGGCATTGGATCCCCCTGAATCTGGAGTTATCAGCAATTGTGAGCCACCCTGTGGGTGCTGGGAACCGAACCTGGGTCCTCTTATCAGTGAGTTCTCTTAACTGCTGAGCCATCTCTCCAGTCACTTAGCTGATTTCTAAGGCATGACATCTGGACCACACTTCGAGAAATGTTCAGTGAGATGCTCTCTGTGGTCTAAACTGGACCAAAGTGATTTCTCTTTTGTCTTCTGCATTTCCTTTCCAGTCTACAAATCTTTGTATTTTTCCAGTCTACAAGATTCCTTGTACTTCTATTTTTTTATTTATATTTATTGGCGTCTACCCACTGAGCCATCTTGCTGGCCACTTCATTCATATATACATACATATATGTGTGAATGGATTCATGTCTGTGTTCTCATATGTATATGTGTGTGAATAAGATTGTATTGGTGATGTCAGACTCTCTTGCAATAACAAACTCCTTCATCTCAAGGAGTAGATATCGATTGAAATGACCTATGTCATTACAAAAATTTTGTTCAAATTCTAACCCCTAGTACCTGAAAATGTGACTGTGTTGGAGACTCGGCCTTTAGTGAGGTAAGCAAGGGTGTTAGAGAGGTCTCTAATTACCTTAACATGTGTGTGTGTGTGTGTATGTGTGTGTGTGTGTGTGTGTGTGCATGTATGTGTGTGTGTATAAGTACAGATGTATATACGGGAGTGTGTGCACATGTGTGTATGAATGTGGAGGCCAGAGCAGGATCTCTGATGTCATCTTCTGTGATGCTGTCTACCTCTTCTGAGGCTCTCTCACTGGCTTAGAACTCACCATTAGGCCAACTGGCCTTGAGGCCCAGGTACCCCCTTTTTCTAGCATTCTAGCATTGGACTCACAGACAGACACACATCACCATGACCAGATGTTTATTTGGGTAAGCTCTTTACCAGATGAGACAACTCCCCAACTTCTGTTATCCTTTTTTGTCGGGTGTTTTTGTTCGTTTGTTTTTCTGTTTTGTTTTGAGATAGAGTCTCATGCAGTCAAGGTTGGCCTCAAAATCACTATGTTGAGGGTGGCTTTGAACTCCTGATCTTTCTGACTCTACCTCCCAAATGTGGGAATAGCAAGCTTGTGCCAGCGTGCCTAGCCTGATCCGTGTCATTAATAGGCTAACAGGACACCAGAGACATTGAAATGACATGGCAAGACTTCAGCAAGGCTGGGAGAGAGGCTTCAAAAAACATCACAAACACACACACACACACACACACACACACACACACACACACACACACTTGCATCTGGAGCTTGTATTTCTACCCTCCAGAGCAGTGGAAAGTAAAACTCTATTGTTTGAGGCACCCAGTCTGTAGTATTTTGTTATCAAAGCACCAGCAAACTGCTATACACACCAAAGTTTATTTCTGACAACACTCATGACTTTCCCAGTGGGGATACTGTTTTCTAAGGCTTTGTTGGAGGCCTCAGACTGATGAGGACACCATGTAGTTACCCAGTCTTACCAGCAGGGGGAGTAACAGAAGCCGGAGACGAGCATGGGAAAACCCACAGTGGCTTAAAGTCCCTTGGCTTTTTTCTGTTGCTGAGATAAAACACATGACCAAAGCGATTTAAAGAAGCAAGGGTTTATTTTTGGCTTACAGTTCCAGAGGAACCATCACCATGACGAAGGAGAAGCATGGCAGCAGGCTGGCATGGTGACTGGAGCAGCGGCCGAGAGCTCACATCTTAAACCACAAGCAAGAGGCAGAGAAAACAAACTGAGAATCCCGTGAGTCTGAAATCAGAAGCAACCCCAGTGATGCGCTTCCCCAGCAAGACCACACCTCCTAAGCCTACCAAAGAGCACCACCAACCAAGTACTAAACATATGGGGGACCTTCTCATTCAGACCATCAGAGGGAAGAGGGGGTGACTCCTTACTGTGCTTACAGACCACTGATTAGAACTGATCTCATGAGCTCCAGGCAGGAGACCCAGGATGGAAGGGGAGCTGGGACCACTACTGTGAGCAAGTCTGTCTCTCTGCCGGATTGAAACAGTCGCGCCTTATCTCTCGTTTCTTTTTATCTATTGACAATATATATTATCTTTCTTCATCAGGTACGCATTTATTAAGTCCAACTTTGTGAGCAGCACTGTGCCAGGAATTAATAATGCCAGACAGGCTCCAAAAGAAATAAAGGATAGGATTCCTAGCTGGGTTGATTCTTGAGGGAGATAACGTGCAGTGATAAGGAGTTCTGGAACAATAGACAATGTGCCTCGACTGAGGGCAATGATGTGTGCAGGCAGCCCTTGCAGGCAAGCGGTGGGGCCTGGGATGGACATCACAGGGGGTCGGGATGAAGATGCAGGACTTGGGTTTGAAGAAAGTCTAGGCAGTAGTCCGGCCACGGTAGATCATGCCTGTAAATGCTTGGCAGTCAAAGGAGGCAGGATCGTCAGGAGTCAAGGCCCATCCTTGGCTACACGCAGCATTGGAGGCTAGCTTGGGTTACCTGAGAGCCTGTCTCAAAAACAAAGCAAGGGATGCCTCAGCACTTAAGAGCATGTACTATTCATGTAGAGGGCCAGGGTTCAGGTCCCAGCACCCACACGGTGGCTCACAAACATCCATAACTCCAGGGGATCCAATGCACTCTTCTGACCTCCATGGGCACCAGGCACACATGTGCTACACATACACACATTCAGGCAAAGCACTCATACACATGAAATAAAATAAATCAATCTAAACACAAAACAAAAGACCTAGGCAAACGGCTTAGAGATGAACAGGAAGAATTGAGCCTTAAGCTCACAGAGGACGAAGGCATTGAATGCCAAGTTTGGTCAGTGACAGCTGCCTTACTTACTACTGTCACGTTCATTTCAGCTTCTATTAAGGTCATGTTTGTCAAGTGGGAGCAATAACACCTCCAACATGGAGCATCATGGGGACTTATGGAGGACCACAAACACCTAAAATAATGGCAGGCACGAAAAGTGACCCTTTATTATAACTGGCACCCCCCCCCACACACACACACTTTCCTAGACCTGTAACCAGAGAACTGATGGTCCACAAAGATCAGTTAGCAGGATGTGAACTCTGTACAGTGTCTTGATGAGGACTAACTTACACGTGGACATAGTTCTTCAGCCCATGGCAGTGAGAAAGCTGCTCGTAGTATTCTCCCTAACGCCCCTCAATTAAATTTTCTCTCTGAAGACATAGGCAGAGTTCTCCCCCACCCCAAAGACCTGAGGACCTGAATGCTGAGGGTACCAACAACAATACAGTGTGGGAGATCTCCCCTCCGGTAGGACAGCAGGAAGGCCTTGAATTCACTATGTAGCCAAGATGACCTTCATCTTCTGATCCTCCTGCCTCCACCTCCTGGCTACTAGGATTACAGGTGTGCGGCACCATATCTGGTTTATGCAGTGGTGGGGAATTGAACTTAGGGTTTTATGCATGCTAGGCAAGCATTACACTAAACTGCATCCCCAAACTCTGGGACAATCTCTGAAGCCCCCATGGCCTTCCATGTTTCTGCTGCTCTCCCTCGGGTGTAGAGGGTACCGATATCTGTAGCTTCCAAAGCTTCCTCACCACAAGCTGGGCTCTACCAGTCAGTGCTTCAGCAGGAAAATAATAAATAGATGCTGTCACTGGCCCACCAGAGGAGGCTTGTGCAATCCCCTCACAGATGCTGATGCCACAGTTCCTGCCAGGGACAGGAGAGGCTGAGGAGGGAAGCTGAGCAGGGGAGCAGGTCCCTGGAGACAATAAGCCAAGTCTCAGAGGGAGGTGCTGCAGGCGGTGCCTGGGGTGGGCCATGGAGACTGCAATCTGCTGGCTGTGTTGAAACTGAGTCTCTTGTTGGGCCTAGGGGGACTAAGCTGTCTGCAGATAAGCACTGGGCTGTAAGTCTGGGTCAGGATAGGCTTGCCTCTGAGAACAGCCAGCCTGGCTGCTGGGAGAAACGAGGTCTGGACATGCTCACCTGGCTTGTGGCTTTGGCCCCCAGAACAAGGCGGGGGGGAAGGAGGGAAAAGAAGTGTTGAAACATCAACAGAGGCAGAAGTGATTCTCAGGGTGGCTACCTCAACGTGGCACCTGGGTAAGAAGGGAGTCACTTAGGGTTGGAGAATAGGTGCCCTTCAGAGGCCCTATGGAGGCAGTCCTCCAGGCCCACATCACCTCCAGAAGATCCTAATTATGCCCCAGGTTAAAACACCTCCTCTAGCTATAGTGGCATACACCTTTAATCCCAGCAATCAGTAGGCAGAGGTAGCTGAATCTCTGTGAGTTTGAGGTCACCCTCGTGGATGTAGTGAGTTTCAGGACAGCCAGAGCTACATGCTGAGATCCCATCTCAAGAAAACAAAAAACCAACCAACCAACCAACCAACCAACCAACCAACCAACCAACCAACCAACCAA
>CABHPH010000338.1:0-17515 GCA_902168325.1 Peromyscus nudipes | reverse complement strand
TTAGAAGAAACTAGAAGGGATTAGGGGTGGCAGGCGGGCAGGAGGCATGAGAATATGCCATAGATTCGGCCCACAGGAAGAAGAACAAGAACCTATGACCAGGTGGGGGGGCTCTGGGAGGCTAATTTGAAACTTAGATGAAGCCATGTGTGATGGCACATGTCTGTAATCCCAGCACTTGGAAGGCAGAGCAGGAGGATTATGAGTTACAGGCCAGTCTGGAATACAACCTGTCTCCAACAACAACAACAAAAAAGTAAACAACCAAACACAGCTAACTAGCTAGCCAAACAATTGAACAAAAATATAGATGCCCCAAGCCTCACACCTGAGGATAAGGATGCAACAAATCTGAAGGGAGCCCATGAAATTGTTTCAAAATACAAGCCCCTTCCATCTGACTGTGGTGCTACACGCCTGTAATCCCAGCACTTGAGAGGTGCAGCCAGGAGAACCAGGAGTTCAAGGCTAGCCTAAATAGAGTTTGAGGCCAGCCTTTGGTACATGAGATCCTGTCTTAATAAATAAATAAATAAGTGAAATGATATAAACCCCAAGCAGTCTCAGGCCTCAACCTGACTTTAGAGTTCGATGTTAAAGCTTCCTTTGTGGGAGGCGTGGAATTCTGGGGACAGTAAAAACTACTTGTCTGGGAGTGTATTGGGCCTTACACTTCAGCATAGCAAAAAGATGTCCATGCGTCTGTCATTATCAGTTTGTTAGTACTGTGTTTGGGGATTTTCCCCACCCCCCCTACTTTTTTAAAAACAGAGCTTCGCTATGTAGCCCAGGCTAGCCTCTCAGATTCCTCATGCTTTGGTTGACAATCACATGTCTGAGCACGAGGACACGGAGGGAGTCCTGGAGAAAGGAGCTGCGGGCCTCCAAGGGAATGGTCCCTGTGACCTGGAAGACAGTAAGATACAGCAAGTGACACAGGGTACAGGCTCTGGAGCCAGAATGCCGAGCTGGGGCTGCTGATGTAACACTACAGAATACACAGCAAGAGCTGGTGCTGTGTTCTACCTGGCGGTCCAAATGCCGGCTCCAGAGCTGACCGGGCAGGTTGCACTGGGCCCTGCTGAGCCTTGACCATTTTGTGCTCCTCTGTAAAACGGGGAAACTGATAATACGGGCTTCCTAACACTGCCATTGAGAATAAATGAGAATCTGACCCGTGATTAGGATCCTGGCTGATCTGCTGCTCCTCTGAGGTTTCGGTCATAACATGCTCTGTGGCAGTGGTCCTCAACCTTCCTAATGCTATGACCCTTTCATGCAGTTCTTCATGTTGTGGTGACCCCCAGCCATAAAATTATTTTCATTGCTACTTCATCACTGTAATTTTGCTACTGTCATGAATCATAATGTAATTCTCTATGTTTTCTGATAGTCTTAGGTGACCCCTGTGAAAGAGTCGTTGAGACCCACAGGTTGAGGACCACTGCTTTAGGAGAAAGCTGAGTTCTTGAACTAGCAATAATATTATTATCTCTGTCCTCCAAATAGTGTGGCCTGGTGCTCCCTCCCTCTATGGCCCAGTGAGATTCACAGGGTGGAAAGTAGCAAAACTATGTCACAAATTCTGACAGGGGGCCCCAATTGTTCCTCTTGGCCCACCCAGGCTCTGACTAGCTCTTTGTAACACCAGGTCCTGGTAGGGATCAGCCAGTCCCACCAGATGTCTTGCAAACAGTGAGTAGTGACATAGCAGAAACTGATAGTCAGCTGTCCCTCTCCCGGGTGTTAACTAGAAGGACTTCCGGTCAACACACCAGAGATGCTCGCTCATCAGGGTTTATCACAGCAATATTTACACTAAGTTAGTGACAGAACCGATGGAAGTGTCCATCAACAGAGCAAGGCTGTCTTAGTTATGTTTTTATTGCTGTGGGAAGACACCAGGACCAAAGCAACTTCAGGTCAGGTTTATTACACTTTACAGTTTCACATCACAGTCCATTATCAAAGAAAGTCAGGTCAGGAACTCAAGACCAGTCTGGAGTCAGGAAGTGGGAGCCAGGGAAGAATGCTGCTTACTGACTTGCTTCTCATAGCTTGCCTAGACTGCTTTCTTATTATACACTCCAGACCACCTGCCTAGGGGTGGCAATACCCACAGTATGCTGGGCCTTCCTGTGTCAATTATTAATTAACACAATACGCCATAGACTTGCCCACAGACCAGTCTTTGGAGAGATGTTCTCAATTGAGATTCTCTTTTCTCAGATGATCCTAGCTTGAGCCAAATTAACAAGATCAAAAACAACAGCTAATCAGAATGAATGGATAAAGAAAAATGTTCACATACACAGTGGATATTTTTCTTCTTCTTTTTTTTTTTCATAAAGAAGAATGAAGTCATCTAGGCAGTGGTGGTGCATACCTTTAATCCTAGCACCAGGGAGGCAGAGATAGGTGGATCTCTGAGTCTGAGGTCAGCCTGGTCTACAGATGGAGTTCCAGACAGAGAAACCCTGTCTCAAAAATAAATAAATAAATAAATAAATAAATAAATAAATAAATAAATAAATAAGTAAATAGATAGATAGATAGATAGATAGATAGATAATAAATAAATAAATAATGAACAAATAAATAAAATAAGGAGGAGGAGGAAGTCATGTTGTTTGTAAGAAAATGCATGCAACTAGAAATGATCATAAGTGAATTAAACCAGGTTCCGAAAGACAAATATTGGGTGTTTTCTCTCCTTTGTGATTCCTGGATTTCACATAGATACATAAAAACGCCTGTTTATGTACGGCACGCAAATAGAAGAAAACTGTGTAGGGAACAAAGGGGAAGTGGGGGGATGAAGGGCAGGACCGGGTGAGTAGGGAAGAATATGCTCAACATACAATTCATGTTTAAAGGAAAACTTAGAAAGAACCCAGTACAGCTGGAGAGATGGCTCACTATGTACTGCTCTTGCAGAAGACCCAAGTTCAGTTCCCAGCACCCACACTGGGTGGCTTACACCTGCGGGGTAACTCCAGTTCCAGGGGATCTGATTGTTGGCATTCAGGCGTGCCTAGCCCGCCCCTTGGGACCTGACAGGATGCGTCATCCCTGCATGTATGTGCTTGCCAGTATGCAGGCAGTATTTTGGCCAGCTCAGGGTCCTGACAACGTCATGTGCTCATTACTACATGGTTTCTGTGCACATGCGCTACCCCCCCCCCCCTTTAAAAAGCAGGGCCCTGCTTGCCTTCTCTCTTCCTCTCTCTCTTCCCACGAGGCCATGTCTGCACCTCCTCTCTTCCCCCTTTCCCGTCTCTTCTTCTCTTCCTCACTTATTCCTCTTCTCCTCAGCCCTTATCTCTAGAGGCACACTCTGTGTCCCTTCCCACCCACCCCAATAAATTCTCCATGTTAGTTCTGTCATGTGGCATGGCTTTGGGCCCCTTGGCTCCAATCTGCCAAGGTCACCTTTCCACTGTTTTTATAACACTGATGCCCTCTTCTGGCCTCTACAGGCACCTGCACTCATGTGCACATACCCACATACAGGCACACACAGATATAACTTAAAATAATAATCTTTTTTGTTTGCTTGCTTTTGGTTTTTCTAGACAGGATTTCTCTGTGTAACAGCTCTGGCTGTCCTGCAACGTCCTCTGTAGACCAGGCTGGCCTCGAACTCACAGAGATCTACCTGCCTCTGTCTCCTGAGTGCTGGGATTAAAGGGGTGTGCCACCACTGCCAGGCAAAATAAAATAAATCTTAAAACGGGGTGGGAAGGGTGGCAAGATAGCTCTTGTTGATTGAGCCTGATAACCTAAATTTAATCCCCAGAACCCGTGTAAAGGTGGAAAGAGAAAATGGACTCTGCAAAGTTGTTTCTGACCTCCATGAACATACAACGACACATGTGTGCTCATGCATCTCTCTCTCACACACACACAAATAAGATAAATAATAATAATAATAATAATAATAATAATAATGGAATAATAGCAATTAAACAAAGTTTAGAAAAGAACCCAGTGGGGGAAAGTATAAAATAAAATACTTTGATTGAAAAAAATATACACTGAAAATTAATATCCAATACTTTAGGATGACCTAATTCTTCCATCAGACGCATGTAGCAAGAGTAACCCTACTGGACCCCAGGGAGAGAAAGCACATTGAATCTGGAAATGTAAAATTATCTTCCCTCTTCTCAGACTCCTGTGATGTGGGCTTTGTCCACCGGGAGCACTTCCCAATAGTGCTGGAGGAGAGGGCATCTTTGCTCCCTGGAAAGTCTTGTAACATTAAACTGGATTACGGGGCATTCTTCCCCGTAAAGCCCTGAGAACACTGTCGGGAACACGGAGGAGAAGGTGCAGAGCTGCTACCTGGAGAGCTACACACATTTCTTAAGTCCCTAATCTTCAAATAAACAGCTTCGCTCTTTCATCTTCTTGGGATGACACCTCCTTTGTTAAAGCTGTCAAACTCCGTGACACCTTAAGCCTGACTGGCTACATTAGTGGGGATGGGGGGGGGGGGGGTGGGGGTGCTGACCTGGCTGAGTCACAGCTTCCTGTGCATAGGACCAACTCAGCTTGGCAACATCAGCACAGGACCTTTTATACCTGTATTCCTAGGCACGCCGTCTGAGTGGACTAGGATGAGACCTATCACTGAGAGGAGGAGTGGGGTGAAAGGCCAGGCTGTCACTTCCTGCAATCGCAGTGGCTGACCTGGGGAACTTTTTTTTTTTAAACTTCTCTGGGCCCTCGGTTTCATCATTTGTAAAAACAAGATCCACGAAGTCACCTCATAGATGGCTGTAGGATGTAAAGGGTTAATGCATGTACAGTCCTGAGAACAATGCCTGCCGTTTAGGGAAAAGCCTGATAAACACTAGCTGTGTTTTAGAGTGGGCTTTGACGAGGAAGTTGTGGTTAGGAAGATGGCTTTGAGCAGGTTGCTTAATGTGTCTGTGGGTCAGCATTTTTTAGGTCTAAATTATAATGAGAACAATGGGGCTCCCTTATTGGGAAGATGAGAAAGTGACAGAGAGGGAGAAAAGGGAACAATAATATTCTTGTGTGCCTATGAGGGATTCTATAAAGCTTTCTCTGCGAATAGTATTTCCTGGGAAGCCAAACTGATACACTGTGGCGTGGCAGCAGGCTCTATGCACATCGACCCCACACTAGTCCAGAATAAAAAAAAAAAAAAGAGTTGGAACTTAGGAAATATTAATGAGGACACAACAGCGTAAATCCAAGATGCCGTGAGGATGCAAACAATGCTTATGTTTAATTAGTTGCTGCCACAGGAAACTTCTAAGATTTCAGCTTCTCTTGGGAAAATCAGATGAGTGTGATAACCAAATCCAGGCCGGGCAAGCAGGGCTGGCGCAAGGAACTGACCTTCAGCTGTGACGTCGCCGTGCTTGGCCTCCTCAGTGGTGTGTCCACAGACCTAGTTCCACCCTTCCTTTCACTGACGGGGGAGGGGGGGGGAAGGCAGCATCCAGCTTCCCCTCCCCTAGGCCAGAGGCCCGGCCTTTCCACTGATAGTTCTCAAACTGAAGCCCGCCTGGCCTCAGGATTGCCTGTGGTTGGGCCCACTCCCAGTTTCTGCTTCTGCAGGTGGCATTTCTGAGGAGTTCCCAGGGAAGGAGCTGGGGCTGGCTCAGGGGTGCACTCTGAGATCTATTGTTTTGCTTCAGATCCCTTTCAGTTTGAGAACTCATGCTGGTGCTGACCTGGCAATGGACTTTGCTCCTACTGATGGTGCCCAGAGTTGCTGGAGTCCTTTTCTCCTCTCTCTTCCTCCCCTCCCGTCCTCTTCCTCCTCCCTACTCCTCTTCCTCCGCTCCCTACTTTCCTCCCCTATCTCCTTCTCCTCTTTGCTCCCCCCCCTTTCTTCTCCTTTTTTCTTTTTCGGTTTTTTGAAATAGGGTCTCATTGTGTAGCCCAGGCTGGCCTGGAATTCACCACGTTCCTGAGTCAGCCTCTTAAGAGCTGGGGTTACAGGTGTGGCACATCTGGCCAGGCACTTTATTCTTTTACCACCACCTTCACTTTTCTCACTTGTTTAAACCTCAGGAACCGCTACAACCCAACCCCATAATCCATCCCACTGCCTCACGGTTACCCCTCTCCAAGGCGCAGCCTCAGCAGCCAGCCTAGTCAGAAGCAGGCACATACCCAGAAGCACATAGCCCTGCCCACTGAAAGCAGCCGTCCACCACCCTTTGAGAAGCCCTCTGGCTTCTTACGGTGGGGTGGGGAGAGAAGTTCCAGAACTTTCCAAGTAGGGATGAGGTCTCAGCACTTCATCCTTGGAAGCCTTTGCACCCTGGGTACCAAAGTCTTGGCGGATATTTGCATCTAAATAATCACAGACTACCTGATCGCCATCCGTCCTTATTGTTTATCCCTCTTGAACACCTTCTGTCGCCAGGTGCCGAGGGGCGCCTTGGGGCAGCCCGCACCCGTTGCCATACACTCCCCACAGCCTCCCCAGAGCAGCGGAGGATGGAAAGCAGTCAGCAGCTGCGGCGAGGAACCGGGCGACCGAGGTCTTTAGGAGAGCAATTTTTTTTTTTTTTAAATCACAGAGAGGTCCAGAAACTCGGGGGTCTGCGCCGCCCCTTCCCCCTCCGCGCTAGCCGGGGCCTTTGATGTCAGCCCCCCCCAGCGAGGATCGCAGTGCTCGCCAAGTTCCCCGGAATCCAGCTGCTCCCGCCCCGCCGCCCTGCCCGCGATCCGCAGCTGCCGCCTGCCCCCTACCCCCAGGCCCGCCCGATTACCGGTTTTGCACCTGGGAGGGCCCCAACCTGGCTTGCAGAGGCTCTGTCCCCCAGGTGTTTCAGGAGCTCTGGGGGTGTCTGGGTCCGGGGAAGCCCCTAGGGATCTCTGACAACCAGGCCAAGCTACGACTTCCTTTCTGGGAGGGAGAGGAGATGGGTGCAGTCATTCGGGACTGGTCACCTTCTTACTTGGCTTCTAGAGTCACCACCAATGGGACTGGGGTGTTTCTCGAGCCCCGTGTGTTCTTGTGGTTTGACAATGTCATTGACAGAGCTGGATCCTTATGCCCTACTTTCTTGTTCCCGGTCTGCCAATCGAAGGGGGAAATGGGCGTGTCTGGGTCAGATGGCCCAGGACCCCTGCTTGCCACAGCAGCTTGCTGTTGTGTATGGAGAAGGGAGAATCCTTCTCATGGCTTACCCTCAATGTGAGGCACTGAAGCGTAAGAGCCAGGACCTGGCGGCTCCCACCTACATTGGTCTCACGTGACCTGTTTTTCCCTTGGAACCTGCTTGCCTTACCCCAGGCCTTACTAATGTACTACGCCTGTCCCTTCACCCCAGCTCGGCCAGTGGTCAGCACTTGGAGGGTGAGCTGGCAGGAATAAACGTGAGACATGATGCCTTGGTTGTACCTGTTTGTGGTTTAGCTTTGCACTTAAACAAATAAACAAAAAAGCAAGTACATTTGAAAACGATTTGTCATTATAAAAATCAAACAGCCGGGCATAGAGGCTTAAATCCCAGCACTTGGGAGACAGAGGCCATCGGACGAGGCCAGCCTGGTCTACAAAGTGAGTTCCAAGACAGCCAGGGATGTTACACAGAAAAACCCTCTCTCGAAAAACCAGAAACCAAAAACAATTAATACCACTGGGTGGGAAAGGGGTTGGGAATGAATCAGACTCTCCTTGGAGGGATAGCTGGGCAAGTTTCATTAGGCATGAATAAAATAGTAAGGTTGTTTTTCTTCCTCTTTTTCTTTTCTTTTTTTTAAAAATGTATTTATTTTTATTTTATGTGCATTGGTGCTTTGCCTGCATGTATGTTTGTGTAAAGGTGTCAGATCTTGGAGTTACAGACAGTTGGGAGACGCCATGTGGATGCTGTGAACCCGGGTCCTCTGGAAGAATAGTAAGTGCTCTTAACCACTGAGCAATCTCTCCAGCCCCCCGCTTTTTCTTTTTAAGGGTACATTTAATGCCTAAATAATCTAAAACTCTCAGGCCTGTCTTAACTTCCAAGTATTTGTCTTTCGTGTATTCATTACTGATGGGAACTTTAACAAACTGGTGTCTGAGCCTATATGCTGCCATTTGTCTCTTCATATCTGCAGGCCATAGCATACCTGTTGGTCTTCATGTCCCATTTTTTGACATAAGTGTGTCAGACTAGGTGTGGTGCACACCTTTAATCCCAAGACTTGGGAGGCAAAGGCAGATAGATTTCTATAGGTTCAAGGCCAGCCTGGTTTATATAGTTCCAGGTGAGCCAGGGCTATATAGTGAAACTCTCTCTAAAAGGGGGTCAGGGGGACATTGTGTGTGGCTGGAGAGATGGCTCAGTGGTTAAGAGCACTGGCTACTCTTCCAGAAGACCAGGTTTTGATTCCCAGTACCCACATGGCAGCTCACAACTGTTTGTAACTCCAGTCCCAGGGCATCTGATGCCCTCTTCTGCTCTCTCTGAACACTAGGCACACACATGGTACACAGACATACATGCAGACAAAAGACCCAGACACATAAAATAAATTTTAAAAAATGTTTTAAATCTACCAGGGCAAATATCAGATCCCTCAGCTTCCTGCCTATCATCTGGGGTTTCTAATGAAATTAACTGGGCTCCAAAGGCCTGGGTAGTCACATATCTCCAGCTCTGCTGCCCTAAACACACATAGCTTCTTCTCTTAGACCACCTCCATTCTATACGGCCCCTCTTCTTGGCAGATGTCTCAGAGTCCTGGCATCCCCAACACATACAGTCTCCACCGAAACTTAGGCTTTGCCTTAACAGTCTCACCACTGGCTTACAAGGCCTCTCTGCAAGGATTCCAACACTGCCACATGCTGCCTTTTAAACCATAACCTTTCTCCCTTCCTCCCCCACATATCATGCTAATATAATACAAAACACAGTTCAACCTTTTAAAGTTCTTAAGTCTTTTTTGGGGGGTGTGGGAGGGCGTCGAGACAGGGTTTCTCTGTGTAGCCTTGGCTGTCCTGATACTCACTATGTAGACCAGATTGGCCTCGAACTTGCAGAGAACTGGCCTGCCTCTGCCTCCCGAATGCTGGGATTAAGGGTGCAGGCCACCACTGCCTGACTTAAAGTTCTTAAATCTTTAAAAATTCTAATACTTCGCTGGCATTATTGGCTCATACCTTTAATCCCAGCACTCAGGAAGCAGAGGCAAGCAGATCTCTGTGAATTCGAGACCAGCCTGGTCTACAGAGTAAGTTCCAGAGCAGCCAAGGCTACACAGAGAAATCCTGTCTCGAAAATAAATAAATAAATAAATAAATAAATAAATAAATAAATAAATAAATAAATAAAAATAACAAAATGCTTATAATCCTTGCACTTGGGTGGCTGAAACAGGAGAGCTGTTGTAAACTCAAGGCCAGCTTCTCAAAAAAACGAAAAGTAAAAGGGTTTTAAGAATCACAATGACATTCTACTTGTCACTCAATAAAAAAGTCAAAAGAAACTCACAATACCAAATGCTGTCAGGCTATAAAGCAAGTGAGATTCTTGTAATTAGAAGGTAGGATTGTCGCCAGGTGGTGGTGGCATATAGGCCTTTAATCCCTGCATTTGGGAGGCAGAGGCAGGTGAATCACTGAGTTCAAAACCAGCCTGATCTACCGAGTGAGTTCCAGTACGGCTAGGACTTCACAGAGAAACCCTGTCACAAAAAACAAAACAGAAGGAAGAGGAAGAGAAGGAGGAGGAGGAGGAAGAAGAGGAAGAAGAGGAGGAAGAGGAGGAGGAGGAGGAGGATTTTCAATGCCTCCTATAGAGAACTGTCAATTATTTATAAAATTAAACATGTATGCATACTTGGGCCAGTAGTTTATTCTCCTCTACTCACAGACTTGTACATCAATGTTCATAAGTGTTTTAGTCAGTGTCATTGCAAATCTTGGTGATCAACTTGACTATATCTGGAATTAACCAAAACCCAAGCTGCTGGGCCCACCTGTGAAGGGTCTTCTCGATCAAATTATTTGAAGCCCTAAGACCCGTGCTACATGTGGGCAGTACTCCTGGCAGCCCAGATGAAAGGACATGGAAGAAGGAGAGTTTGGTTTTTGGTGCTTGTTCTCACCCTTGCTGGCAAGTTCATCTGTGCCAATGCTGAGGCATTCCATCACAAATTCTTTGTGATTCCAGCATAGACAGAAGACCAGCAGCTCTCCAGGAATCCTCCAGGCCTTCGATGTCAGATTGGGGCTACAGAGACATCCAGCTTCATGGACTGTACAAGTAATGGATTCCCAGGCTTCTCATCATCAGTCAGTGATTGTTGAACTATCTACCCAGACCACATCCTGTAAGCCAATCTAATGAATCCCATACACACACACATACACACACACACACACACACACACACACACACACACACACACACACGATGCATATATATGTGTACATGTATATATACAAGTATATGTACATGTATGTATATATAAAAATAACTTTATATGTATGTGTACATATAAAGGTCTTACGTGTGTGCAGTTGCCCACAGAAGTCAGAGAAGGCATCAGATACCCTGGAACTGGGGTTACAGGTAGTTGTGAGCCACTTAATGTGGGTGCTGGGAACAAACTCAAATTCTCTGGAAGAACAGCAAGTACTCTTGAACACTAAGCCATCTCTCCAGCCCAGGTTAATATGTTTTTTGAAGAAATTATTTACACTTGTCTATTTATGTGCTGTGTGTGTATGTGTGTGTATGTGCGCGCGCACTCGCTCATACACATACTTGTGCGGTGAGGGCACACAGGTTCATTTCCCCCTGGCTGCTCAGGATCTGTGATGATAACTGAGTCATCTCCATGGGATTCAAGGCATCAGTGTTACTCATGGGGACTTCTGCTGGATGCCCTCCTCCACGGAGAGGGAAGAAGCTGCCTAGGAAAAGAGATGGAAAGGAGATTGAAGCTGGGCTGGGGGTGGAGCTGAGAACCTGGGCTGAGACAGGTTTGAGCGTTTGTTCACTGGGGATCTGACTGATATCAACAACCTCTGCTATGCAAATGAGCACAAAAACTGTCTTGTCTAGACCAGAAGCCAGAACTCAGTGGGAGGCAGGGAAAGGGTGTGGTGCAGCTGGAGACAGAAGAATTCATTTCATCTGGGCCTGAACAGAACGGGATATTCATTCATCAGACTAGCTCCAGGGAGGCAGGTAGCGACAGAGCCCAGAGGCTAAGAAGGTTGCTAAGAGTCCAAGACCAAGGGCTTACAGCCTGTGCCAGGCAAGTGTGGCGTGGGAATTAGCTAGCAGGAGAATCTCCACTTCACAAGTCTATTTTTAGTGCTACTCTTTTTCCCGAAGACAGGGTCTCATTATATAGCCTAGGCTGGCCTGGAAGTCAAGACCTCCACCTTCTAAATGTGTGCCGCCACACCTGGCCATTGAATAGTTTCTATTTCTAGTTAATTGAACTTGAAGTGGGTCTCTGGCTGTTGTACTGCCCTTCCCTCCTCTGTCCAGTTCCCATTTTCCTAGAGGACTATCTACAGTCCACCCTACCCCAATCCCTGCAGAGCTCTGAGCTTTCCATCTTCCAGTTAAGGAGCTTGGGCAGACAGGGAAAAGGTCCCACAATAGGCACATTACCACCAGCATCCGTATCATGTCCTCTGCTGCCGCACCTGAAGACATTCTCTCTCCTGTTGAAAGCTGATTCTGGGGCTGGCGCGGTAGCTCGGTGTGCTTACCTGGCATGTGTGAAGCCCTGGATTGGATCCCTAGCACCACATAAACCAGGCATACTGAATGAACGGAGCATGTCAGTACATGTCTGTAACCCCAGCACTCAGGAGGCAGGAAGACTCAAAGTTCAAGTTTATCCTCAAATACATAGCAAGTTTTAAGCCAGCCTGGGCTACATGAGACCCTGTTCCAAAACAAACAAAACTCCAAACCCATAATGCCCTCTCCTTTTCATTCAGAGAAAAAAAACCTTAAGTCCAGATAAATGGCTCCAAGTTCCCACATGATCTGTGCCCGAACATAATCCCTCTTCTCTGGCTTCATCCCCTACCACTTCCTGTTTTTTCACATAATGCCAGCCTCACTACCTTCCTAGCATGCTTCTGCCTCAGGGCCTTTGCACCGGCTCATTCTTCTCCCTGGGAACTATATGCTGAGCTTCCTTCCTTTAGATTACCTTCTCAGTGAAGTTCACAGTTCTGTCTCCACTTAATACAAATAAAGCACCACCCCGCAACTGCCTGAATCCTTTTGCCTTGTTTGACTTTTCTTTTCTGAATGGTTATGACCTGTGGTAGTGTACAGTTGACATGTCGGTTATACCTACTGTTGCTCTTTTGAAAATTCCTTAAGCGTGGAATCTTTGTTTTGTTCATGGTTTATCTTAGGTGTCTAAAATGTTGTCTGGTATAAATAGGGCTCAATAAATATTTTCAGGGCTTTATAAAAAAAAATCTCATGAAGAGGCAAATACAAAACTTACCTGGCAGGTATATACCATGATCACAAAGCTGGTTTTCTCAGGGTGAAACTTATCCATTGCACTCTGAATGTGATCTCCCCAAACGCAGGAACCTTGACTGTAAAATTTGTGGTAATGGAGGATTGCCTTCATGCTCTCCCTTGGGGGTGGAGGCTGGGGGTGGTGAGGGGGTAAATACAAGATGGTTCAGCAGGTGAAAGTGCTGGCTGCCAAGCCTAACAGCCTGAGTTCAAACCCCAGGACCCACATGGTGGAAGGCGAGAACTAACTCCTACATATTGTCTGATTTCCAAACTTGTGAGAAATCCATCCACCCATCCTTCCATCCTTCCATCTACCCACTTACCTGTCTACACAATCATGCATGCATGCGTGAATCCACCCATCCATTTTTCATCCTTCCTCTCATTCACCCACCACCCAGGTACCCATCCACCTACCTACCTATCCATCCCTCCATCTGTCAGTCCGTCCATCCATCCATTCTTCCATCCTTCCTTTCATTCACCCACCACCCAGGTACCCATCCATCTACCTACTCATCCATCCCTCCATCTATCAGTCCATCCACCTATTCTTTCATCCTTCCTTTCATTTACCCACCACCCAGGTACCCATCCACCTACCTACCCATCCATCCCTCCATCTGTCAGTCCATCCATCCGTTCTTCTATCCTTCCTTCTTCCATCCACCCACTCACCTTCTATCCATCTACCTAACCCTGCATCCATTCATTCCTTTTCCATGTACTTTTCATTGGTCAATTGTATTCTTTCTCCACATGCAACTATTCGGATATGTTAGGTGCACATCCTTTTTTATATCTGCTCTTGAATAATATCTACATTTGGATAAATGCTTTCCAATTATACATATTTCGATCTGTTTACATTTTCTCAGCATGACAAGATATGACCATCTTGAGCCATGTATATCTGGACTACTACTGTTCCGACCATTACAGATGTATCTGACACATGTCGCCAGTTTAGTCCCCTGGTTATGAATACCTGATTGTTTCCAGCTCTCAGAGCTCACAAACAACCCCCTGTGTAGGTTAATTTTTGTTAGTGTAATATCAAAAGAGTGTTTTCTGGACCTGGAGAGATGACTCAGTGGTTAAGAGTACCAGCTGCTTTTCTAGAAAACCTGGCTTCAATTCCCAGCATCTACATGGCCGCTCACAACCATCTGTAACTCCAGTTCCAGGGGATCTGATGCCCTCTGCTGGCCTCTGCAGGCACAAGACATGCATGTGGTGCACAGACATGCATGCAGGCAAACACCCATACACATAAAATAAAATAAAATATTAAAAGATGTTCTTTGTCTTCCTTTTAATTTGCATTTCTATGGTTGTCATAGTTTACTCATCCTTGTGCCTTCTGCTGTGTCCTCCTCCTACATGGCCATCACATGGTCATTGCTATAGTCCCTGTATTTTCTTTTTTGTTTCTTTTTTTGTTTGTTTGTTTTTTGTTTTTTTGAGACAGGGTTTCTCTGTGTATCCCTGGCTCTCCTGAAACTCACTCTGTAGACCAGGCTGGCCTTCAACTCAGAGATCCTCCTGTCTCTGCCTGACGAATGCTGGGATTAAAGGCGTGTGCCACCACTGTCCCACAGTTCCGGTATTTTTACGTTGGTTTATAGAGCTCCTTACATACTTTAGACAGTAATTTCTCACTCCTTAGATATTTGAAAATATATTTGCCCAGTCTATTACTTTTCATTGTGTCCCTGGTTTTCTTTGCCAAACACAAAGCTCTCAACTTTTATGTAATCAGATTTATCAAAGGGTTTCTGAGGGAGTTATTTTTTTTTAAGATTTATTTATTTATTATATATACAGTATTCTGCCTGCATGTGTCCCTGCAGGACAGAAGAGGGCACCAGATCTCATTACAAGTGGTTGTGAGCCACCATGTGGTTGCTGGGAATTGAACTCAGGACCTCTGGAAGAGCAGTCGGTGCTCTTAACCATTGAGCCATCTCTCCAGGCACCTTGAGGGGGGGGGTTATATTAGTTACTTTTCCTGATGCTGCATAAGATTCCCTGAGAAACTAAACTTAAGAGAGGAAGGAAGGATTTGTTTCTGCTTCCAGTGTTAGGGTACAGTTACTCACGACAGGAAACGATGGAGCCTGGAGCCTGAGGCAGCTGATCACATTCATCTCCAGTCAGGAAGCAGCGGGGGCTGGATGCTCGAGCTCAACTCATACACTCCTTTTTATTCAGTCTAGAACCGTGCATGTGTGCTCCCACCTCAATTAACCTGATCTAGATGATTCTTCACAAGCATGCCCAGAGGCTTGTCACCTAGATGACTCCAGATCCTATCAAATTGGCCATCAAGGTTAATCGTGATTAATCACACAAGGGCCGCTGACTTGGCTTTACTTTTTGACTGATTGTGTTTGGGGGGTTCATGTTTTTAAACCGTCTTTCAGGGCTGGAGCGATGCTCAGAGGTGAAGTGCACTGGCTGCTTTTCCAGGGGATCAAAGTTTGATTCCCAGCACCCACGTGGCAGCTCACAACCGTCTGTAACTCCAGTTCTAGGAGATCAAACAGCCTCTTCTGACCTCTGTGGGCACCAGGTATGCATGTGGTACACAGATGTACATGCAAACAAAATACCCATACACATAAATTAGTAATAATAAATAAATAAAACATTTAAAAAAAAATCTTCCTTCAGCAGGTGCACTCATGCATGCCTGCAATCTCAGCTACCCAGGAGGCTGAGGCAGCAGGAGCAAAAGTCTGAATCCAGACAGGGCAACGCAGTGAAGCTGTCTAACAAAAATGAGAGCCAGAGGGGATGGCTCAGTTGTAGAGCACTTGCCTGAGCTCATCCATCAATTTTGAAAAGTCTAGCCCCAATTTTCTGTTACAAACACTCTTGACATCCACATTCCAATATTCAATCTATCTGGAATCTTGTTTTATGTCTGAATTCTGGATTTTGTTCTATTCTTTCCTTAAACTAAGCCATTTTTTAATCTTCTGAGTAATCCCACTTTCTCATTCACTAAGTCCCTATATATACTTAGGCTGTTTGTCTAGGACTATGCCTAGAGACCCTCAGTCCACTCTGTTCCTTTCCCCAACTGTCATAGTTAGCATTAATATTGCCGTGATGAAACACCATGACCCAAAAGCAACTTGGGGAGTATTGTTGGAGTATTATTGGAAATAAACTGTGAGTTTATTTCACTCACAGTTCCATATGGCAGTTCATCATCAAAAGCAGTGAGGGCAGGAACTCAAACAGGGCAAGAACCTGGAGGCAGGAGCTGATGCAGAGACCATGGAAGGGTGCCGCCTACTGGCTTGCTCCCCATGGTTTGCTCAGCCTGATTTTTTATAGAATCCAGGGCCACCAGCCCAGGGGTGGCCTCACCCACAATGGGCAGGGCTCTCCCCTAACAATCACTAATTAAGAAATGCCCTACAGGTTTGTCTGGGTGCTGATCCAAAGGAGGCATTCTCTCACAGTAGGGTTTCCTCCTCTCACACGACTGAGTCTAGCCTATGTCAAGTTGACATTAAAAAATGCCGAGGACAATTTTAAGAGCCATGCCATATTGCCTGCCTGAGTTAAGTCTCTGTTGTCCAGTATTGAGCCACTAACCAGAAACTTTTGATATGCCTGGACAAGTGCTGAGTTATTAGAAAATAACTTAACGTTTCCTTATCTTTCTGCTACAGTGATCATTAGTAACAATGTTTTGTGGTTAGGTTGCTTGGTTGGGTTGCTTGGCAACTCAACAGTCCCCTGATCTTTTCCCAAAGAAAGTTTCCTGGTCTGCTTACTATAAAACCCACCTGAGAAAAATAAAATTTTGCAGCTTGATCAGAATACTGTCTTGCTGTCAATTCTTTGTGTCTCTTGTTCCTTTCATACGCCATTCCCCCTTCTAGGGTCTCTGCTGAAGATCCCGCTGGCTGGGACAGAAAAAGCCAGCACACTGCCTGTGTTTTCACTACTAAGCTGTATAGAATACTTTAACATTGACAAGTACGACGGACCCCAATTTCTTTTTTTTTTCTTTTTAATTGAGAGAGTCTCACCATGTTGCCCTGGCCAGCCTCAAACTCACAGGAGATCTGCCTACCTTTGCCTCCCAAGTGCCAAGATTGAAGGTGTGCACCATCACACCCAGTTTAATAGTCTTCAAATTGAACCTGCCTGCTGTGGACTAGTACTGTCTCAGTTTGTATTTGGTTGGGATTACATTGAATATGTATGTGAACTGTTGGGTGCCAGCATCATTACAATGCGGAGTAAACTACTCTGAGAGCATGGAATGATTTTCCATAATCAGGATCGTTTTCCTCCGTCCTTGATCAGCAATCCTCGTTTTCCATATCTGTGTGAGTTAGTTTTTCGTCAACTTGATACAAGCTCAGATCATCTAAAAGAGGAAACCTCCACTGAGAAAACGCCTCCATCAGACTGGCCTCTGGGCACATCTGTGGGGCATTCTTTTGATTGATTGATGTGGGAAGCCCCAGCCCTCTGCTGGGCAGTGCCACCCTGAACAAGTGGTACTGGATTGTATTAAAGAAACAAGAGCCAACCAGTAAAGCAGTGTTCCGCCATGGTCCCTGCCTCAGTTCCTGCTTTCAGGTCCCTGCTCTGCCTGAGTTCCTGCCTTGGCTTCCCTCAATGATGGACAGTGATTGGGATGTGTTAGCTAAATAATCCCTTTCCTCCCCAGGTTGCTTTTGGTCCTAATATTAGCCAGGGTTCTCTAGAAGCACAGAACTTACAGAAATTTATGTATATATTTCTATAGATAGATATATAGAGAGAGATAGATGGATAGATAGATAGATTTCTATATATATGGGATTTATTAGAATGGCTTACAGGCTGTGGTCCAAGTAGTCCAACAATGGCTGGCTACCAACAAAAGGTCCAAGAATCCAGTCGTTGTTCAGTCTACAAAGCTCGATGTCTCACTGTGTATTTGGCAATCCCAAGGGGGTAGGCTTTCAGGGAAAGAATGGACTTGCCATCGAGAGTGAGGGCAA
>CABHPH010000337.1:37269-86831 GCA_902168325.1 Peromyscus nudipes | reverse complement strand
CCACCACCACCACCACCACCTGGCTTGTCTTCTTGTTTTTGTATTATATTTTCTCCTCACCGAGAACCATTTCATCACCAGTTTGGTTCCTTTTGTGACTAATGAGTGCCACCTATCTGGTAAGACAGGCCTTCTGTGATAGATGATAGTCTACTCAGACAAAACTGAGTTTCTCAAACTGCCCACTGCAGAATCAGTTGCTGTAATAAAAATCTGCCAAGAAGTAGGACTTGGGAGAAGACTCCATCAATAAAGTGCTGGCCATGCAAACATGGGGACCTGAGTTTGATCCATAGCATCCACTTAAAAAAGCCAAGCACGGTGCTGTTCCCTTGTAATCCCAGCAGAGATAGGAGCATGCCTGGGGCTCATACTGGCTAGCCAGACTAGCTGAATGGGGAGCCCTAGATCCCAGGGAGAGACTGAGTCTCAAAACACACGGTGGGTGGCTTCTGAGAAATGATACTGTGGGTCATCCTTTGGCCTCAACACCCATGCACACGTGTGAACATGCATACCCACACATGCACAAATACATGATACATACTTGAATACACACATGTATCCTCCATCCCAGACACAAAAGGAATCTTTGTGCAGCAGCCACCCAAGATGCTCCTCTGTACTGTCAGACCCCATGCCATCTCCTGGCTGAGTGTTCAGCCTCTCTTGCTTCCACGTGTGACTTCTGAGACACATGTGCTTTATTATAGTGAGCTGGCCATCACTGTACACCAGGGTGCTGAGCTAACATGTCATGTTGCTAAGGAAGACAGACGTGGAGGGAGTTTCCAGGTTGTGCTTTTAGAAAAACACAAACCGAACTTGTTTAGTTTCTCATGTCCGAAGAGTCACCATTCACCTTCTTCATCACCACCAGTTACCATCACCTTCCTCATCACCACGAGGGACCATACATCTGTGCAAAGACATGTCTCCATCCACGGGAACAGTGTTTGCTGTGCTGAGGAGAGGCACACGAAGTGGTATAACACTTGCCTGTTTCCATTGCTAATCCCGCAGGTGAGAATTGATTTAAGCAAAACAGACAGATGTTCCTAAGTAAATCTTACCTCCTCTCCCAGCTCTTCTGATGCTCTGAGCTCTACAAGGACAGAGCCAGGGGCTGAAGAGCTGGCTCAACTGGTAGAGGGCTTCCCGTGCATGCATGAGGACTAAATTTGGGTCTCTAGCACCCATGTAAACAGTCTGGCATGATGGTGCCCATCAGTAATGAAACAGAATTAGGAGAATACCTGGGCCACGCTGGCCAGACAGCCTACCCAAATAAGTGAGTTCCAGGGTCAGTAAGAGACTCTGTCTCAAAAAATAAATAAATAAAGTGGAAAATGACTGAGGAAGATACCCAATGTATGCCCTCTGGTCTCTGTATGTACACAAACGCACATGCACCTTCAAGCACATATGTACCAGCATGCACAGGTACACATACACACACATACACACACACACAAACACACACACACACACACACACACACACACACACACACACACATCCTTACAGGAAAATCCTTAAAATCCAAAATAATGGAACACGGACACATATTTGTGCTTTTTTCCCACTCTGGATAATGAAATGTAATTTGTGTTCAGCTGAGGCTAACAGACAAAAATGACATCTTCCCCTAGTCACCTCACAGCAGCAGAAAGGAAGATGTTTCCACTTGCAGTGACGGGCACCTTTGTAGCTGAAAGTCTTCCATTTCATTACTTGATTTAATGTTTTCACTGAAATGCATGTGGTTTTCAGACACAGGAAAGAAAACATGCCAGCCTGTGGTTGAACTTTCCACTAGAGAACAGACAAAGTGCAGCTCAGAACCAGTGCTGGTGGGGAGATCCTTTCTGCTTAAGTGTGAGAACCCACGCGGGAACAATTCCCCTCTTGAGAAGAATGCTGCGGATGGCTTCAGCTTTTGGAAGTTTTGGGAACGAGGTCTTATGGCATCTGGTACCGTGATTGCATAGATTGTAGCCAGAGAACTGGTGTGCCTTCAAGGTCCTTTCCACTCTTTTTCTCTTCTCATTTGAATTCTGGGAAATCAGAAGATGGCATCTTTCTGGCTGACACTCCCCACCTCCCATCTACTCTAAATGTCTTACCAGCTCCCACTTGAAGCAAATTGGCCTGTGAAAATGTCTTCCTCTGGTAGCATCTGACCTTCACAGCTATTTTCAATACCTGTTCCTCCGGTGTGACCTCTGTAGTTCATTTTATAGGTGAAATGAATTGTTCAATAAATATTTACAATCTGTCAGCTGAATTAAAGTACGATAAGTTGGAATTTCATAGTCAACCAGAATTCAGGCATGGATGAAAAACGTCATTTAAGTTTTCTGCTTGAAATGTAATTATCAAATAGCTCATGACACCGAGTGAGTTTTGTAGAAATTCTCTTTGTAAGTTAACTTTGGAAATACTTTTCACAGATAGTTGTGGAAAGTGTCTAACAGTACAGGGGTAGACACCCGTGGCTAAGTCTCATGCACTTTTCCAAGAAGCCATCTGCCTGACCTGCAAGAGAAGAATGGGCCCATAGCATCTTAAACACGTGGTGACTTGATTCTCTTCCTTCCGCTGCCTGGCTGGCCACAGTAAGGTAAGATTATAGTGAGGGACACTCTGTAGTGTACGGAGATACATTGCTGCCGGTGATGTTCATATGTGAGTTCAGTTCAGAGAGATTGCCCCCAATGCATAGAGGAAGTCGGAGTGAGTCGGGCTGCCTCTCTCACTCTCTTATCTAGGCAGGCGAGGTCTTATCAGCATGGATGTGGTAAACACATGTGCACAGCTGGGGTCTGTAGAAAATGTGTTTCTAGCAGCACTGAGTGTTATGGGAAGTGTTCTCCTGACTCCTTCTCACTGAAGTCGGCCCTCAGTAGTATAACAGCCAGAGCAACCCTATGCAAACCTCCATTTGGGTTTCTAGAGCTCCCTTCTCCCTAGGCAACCTGACCTAGAACCCTCTTCCCAGATCTCTTCTGACTCATCTTCCTTACTCTGCGTGGGTCACACCAGCCACCTCACTCCTTGGCACATCTAACAAACAGTAATAGCCTAAGACATTTGTATAAGGCCCCCTTCAGGCCCTGACCTCCTCAATTTCTCAGTGATGATTTTATCACTGTTTTGGGATACAGGCTGCTATCTCAAAAGCCTGAGTGATTATATAGCTAGGAATCGAATCCAGGCCTCTGAATATGGTAGGCAAACACTCAACCACTGAACTATATCAATAGAAATTTACTATAATCCCAATACTATTTTAAAATATAGTATGACTTACTAGATTTACTTAAAATTGTAAGATTATTTTAACATTAGCAATCAATCCGTGCAAGTCATAATCAGAACTAGGAGAAAAAAAAAAAAAAAAATATATATATATATATATATATATATATATATACTCATTTCAAGAGACACAAAGAAACAGGACAAAACTTAGCTTAATTATAGAAAAATACTTCTTTAAATTTGATAAATAGTATCTAGAAAAACTGAGAGACATCCTTCTCAATGAAGAAGCCTTGAAAAGTTTACTAGTGGCATCAGAAACATGGTGAAAATACTTTTAATAGTCATTGACATTCTACTAGAAGTCCTTAGCCAGCAAGCAGGGCAGGGAAGAAATAAATGTATAAGGAATGGTTAAGCAAATACACCTGGCATGAGTTGTGGATAAGACATATGCATGAAAAGACTAAAAACAATTTACACGTAAATTATAAGACTAGAAATTTGGGAAGTTTTTTTAAATCAAAATGAACATAAAAAATCAATAATATTAATACAATGTCAATACTACCATTGTAGCTAAAAGGTTGTCTTTAGAATACTGTTGTAGTTGAAATAGAGACTGGCAAATTCTTTTTTAAATATATATATTTTAACTTTCTTATTATTTATTTTTTGTGTCTTTCACATCATGCATCTCGATCCCATTCATTTCCTGTCCCTTCATATCTACCCTCTGCCCTTTGCAACACCCCCCAAATAAAATAAAATAAAAGTTAAGAGAAAAAAAAAGGGAAAAATCTTATCATGGAAGCTGTAGTGTGACACACTAAGTCACACAGTAAATCCTTTATCCATATATCTTTACTTGCAAGTGTTCATTACAAAGAGTCATTGATCTGGTTCGAAGTGTCTGGTTTCTGCTACACCATCCTGGACCCTCACTGGGACTCCTCTTGGATATCCTGTTTCTTCCCTATGTCATGGAGATCCTGCAGTTTTGGGTCTGCAGGACTGGCCCTTTCACATGCTCCAGCAGATCATAGACGGGGGTGGATATTGGGGTGGGCCAACTCATAACCCTGGTTCTGGGCCTGGGTAGTTGCAGGGTTGGTCAGCCCACCAGCTCTCCTCTGTCTTCCTCACCAGGAAGGTGAGTGCTCCAGCATTGCCCTGGCTAGTTCACCCCTTGCAGCAATGAGCAAGGGTTGAGGCCAGTTCTCCTGCTTTCAGGCCTTCAGAGTTGGCTCTCCCACACCTACACCTTCAGTGCCAGCTCTACTGTGTTGCCCAGGTGAGGTACAGGGGCCACTCTCCCAAGTGCTGCAGCTGGTGAGGGGCAGGGACAGTTCTCCAGCTCTGATGACCTCAGGACCAGCCCTCTCACCTGCCTCAGATGGTGAGAGATGAGGGGAGGAGGGCTTCTCTTTCCTGTCCACACCATCATATAGCAGATGAGGGGTGGGGCCAGATCTCTCACGCTCATGTTCTTGGGGTGGTTCACCCTCACCCGGGTCAATAGGATCAGCTCTACTGTGCCACCCAGGTGAGGTTCTGGTAAGGGAGAGGGTCAGCTCCCTGGCCCACCATAGGAGGCAGGGGTAAGGGAGGAGGGCATCTTTCTCTCACCTTCTTCACCACATGGCAGATGAGGAGGATGTGGCCAGCTATCCCACTCTCACACCCTCAGGGCCAGCTCACCCACTCATTCATACCTCTGCCAACAAGGTCAGCTCTACTGTGCTGCCCAGGCAAGGAGCAGGGTCCATTTTCCTGAGTGTTGCAGCTGGTAAGGGGGAGGGGCAGCTTCCTTGTCTGTTGCAGGCATGAGGGGAAAGGGGTAAGGGGGGCATCTCCCCCCTGCCCACACCGCTGCATGACAGATGAGTAGTGGGGAACAGCTTTCACACACTCACTACTTTGGGGCTGGCTCACTCACATCTCTACCAACAGGTTCGGCTCTACTGTGCTGCCCTGGAGAGGTGCAGGGCCTGCTCTCCTGAGTGCTGCAGCTGGTGAGGGGCAGGGGCGGCGGCTCTCCCACTCTTATAACCTCAGGGCTAGCTTTCCCACCTGCTTCAGGTGTGTGTGGGGGCATCTCTTCCCCATCCATGGCCCCATATGGCAGGTGAGGGGTGGGGCCGAGACTGGCTAATTTTAATTCCTCTCCTTCTAGGTGTATAGTTAGACACGAACCACAAAGTCATTTAAGTTAGGTTTAACCATATGTCTAAGTGAACAGAAGGAATCAGTGCTAGGAATTCAATTTCTTTTCCTTTGTATTTGGATGTCACTGTTTATTACTAGTATTGCTGCAATGTGACACCTTTTGTTATTTACATCCCCGTCTTTCCAGTTACAAAGAAACCTCTATTATTTGGTATTGCTGCTAACTGGCAGTATAGGGCTCTGATCAGGTCTAGCAGGAATGGCTTTTAGTATCAACACAATCATTTTTCAGCAAAGCCAGATTTCAGAGATCACCTTAATACCTGCTATGGTTTGAGTCTGAAATATTTTCCCCATGGACTCATGTGTTGAATGCTGTTCTCTGCTGGATGGGGCTGTTTGATAGCTGTGTTCTATCCAAGATACTCATTAGTGACTTTTCCCACCATGTCTTTCTGGTTCTTATAGGAAGCCATAACACCTAGTGCTATGACATGGGTATAATTAGTTCTCAGTAATTGCTAATACATTTTACACGTAAATCAAGATTTTGTGAAGCCAGAATAACCATTACAAAAAAGGAGTATAGATTCTGAAATAGAGGACTTAAGAATTTATCTTAGGGTTTTCCTAATCCATCTAGAGGACTGGTATGGTTATTTCTTCTTCTCCTTCTCCTTCTCCTTCTCCTTCTCCTTCTCCTTCTCCTCCTTCTCCTTCTTCTTCTTCTTCTGAAAACCTCCTCTGGCTTCCAGGTGCGCACAGGTGAATGTATGTGTATACACCACACACATACACAAACACACTAGATTAAAAAATCTCCAATTTTGAGTTTGGGGGTTGGGGCGGGGGAGACACTGTTTAGCTTGTAACAAAAGGTCAATGGTTAGCTGTATACTGTTAGGTTCCTTGAGAGAGGCAGGGTGAATGTCTAGAAAAAAGCATTCTAAGGGAAGCAAGGAGCAAACAGGATCTGGAAGAGTCTGTAGGCTTTCTCCCAGAAGAGAAATACAAACAAGCCATTTTAAGGAGAAGTAACAGCAGGAAGAGTTGCAAAAGTTCCTAATGTTTGTGGAAAGCGTGGAGGCCATCTCTCTTTGAGTGGAGCAGCAGATGGGATGCGGGAGACATGGGGTTACAGTAGCAGCCACAGTAGTCAGCTGCATGTGCATTGGAAGGAAACTGCAACCCCGGTGGGGATAGTCTGAATAATACTATTGCTCTACCCTGGTAGCCTATTCCACCCAAAGGGGCTCTCTCTGGACTCATTTACTTTGCTTATTTGTTTGTTAAATTGCTGCCTATTCCTGCTGATGGGTTTGCAGAGGGATTCACACATGCTGCTGATATTTCCAACTCAGCCATCTTGGCTTTGAACAGTGACTGGTTTTTGCCTTTTATGAGAGAAATACTTGCTCGTACAGCAGCCTTTGAAGGAGACAGTATAAGGTCAAATATTTTTGTTGGATGCCTCAAGCTACGGCTAGCAGTCATACCTCACTGTGTACCTTTGCCTGGCCTTCTAACTGATGGAGACATGCTGACTAAGGGCAACTATGGTAGATTTTTTTCCCTTCACACAAAAATCATGCTTGAAAATAAGGCTGTTACATTTCTGGTGTGTTTGTTTCCTTTGTTTTTATTTTTATCAATATAAAAAGTGACATCTGATAATGTCACTCTTAAATATTTTCTTAACTTGTTCCAAAGATTTTATTCAATAGAAGCATCACCACGATGCTATGAATGTCAACTTGTTATTGGATATTACAAATTTGCTAACTTATGAAATTTATATCTGTTGTATTACCTGCCTACAGAATCTAATTCAGTTTTAAAATATTTTTAAAGATTTATTTTATTTTATTTTATTTTATTTTATTTTATTTTATTTTATTTTATTTTAGTGTGTGTGTATGTGCATAGGAGGATGCAGGAACCCACAGAGGCCAGAAAAGGATGGCAGATACTTCAGAGCAAGAGAGGTACAGATGTGAACTTCCTGAAATAGGTGCTGGAACTCAAACTCAGGGGCAGTACACTTTGTTTTTGAGACAGGGTCTCTCATTGGCCTGGAACTCTTGAAGCAGGTTAGTATGCCCTAAGTATCTACCTGTCTCTGCCTTCTCAGTACTTTTTTAAAATGTAGATTCTGGGGATTTAATTCAGGTTGACAAATTTTCAAGGCTTTACCAACTGAGCCACCTCCTCGGTCCCTGGATATTTTCGAACACCCATAAACTCCCCATATTTATCCACAGAGGCGAGACAATTCAAGTACTTCTTACTGTGGGTTAAGGAGAAATCAAGCAAAGCAAAAACACTCATGTAGAGAGGGGGAGGAGCAAATAGTTTCTGGTGAGGGGAGGGGATGGAGGGAAGACATTAGAACAGCTCCTGTTTGTCACTCCCGTCACTAAGTCATGGCTTTCTTTGCTTATTTTAAAATGCAGAGACAACCTGGTGATTTCAGTGTAGAAGAGCAGCACACAGCTTGAAAATGCTCCAGGAAGTGGAAAAAGGTAGAGAAGACAAGAGCTGGCTTAGCCAAGGGAGAGACGTGCCAACACAGCCATTTGGGGCTTCTCAGTGATCACTGCCCTTCTGTCAATCAAAAGGCTCCAGATGCTTACCAGGAGCACTCCCGTCCCCTAACTCCATCACATATGTGCAGCCCAATTTAAATGTTTTATGATTTGATTTAAAATTAAATGATTATCTTTCACAAGTTCTCTCAGGGATTAATTGTACAGTCCTGGAAGTTAGAGGTAGACACGAACGAAAGCACCGTCTCCTAATTTGCAAATGCTAATTAATTTTGCATAACTAAGCATTACCCTGTGAAGACTGATGGAAATTTCATAAACTCCCCATTTTTCATGCAGCTGTGATCAGTGAGTATCCAGTAGTTGAGACAAACATAATTTGCATATGTAAACCCGGACAGCTCAAACAATGTCTTAATTGTTGTTATTTAAATGAGAAGTAAATAATTAGCATGTGCATGGCCAGCTAAGTTTTGTTAATTGTATGTATACAAATTCCACAAGGAAAACAATACCTATGTGACTTCCACTTGCCAACTTCAACATCAGCCCAAGGCTTCTTCAAATGAGAAGCCAGTAGAGGAATTCTGTGGAAAAAACATTTCTCACTTTCTAGTGCTTGCAAATCTGGGTACAGGGTGGCAATCTTTGTCCTTCTCAGTCTCAGATAAAATCCAATACGTTGCAGAAAAAAGGTAAAAGTGACTAGGAAGAAATTTGAAGATTAAGTACGTTTTCGAAAATATTTTGGTGCTGGGTGTGAAGTCAGGGGCTTTGTGCACACATCCCTTTCCACTGAGCTCCACATGCCCAGTTCTTTCACTCATTGATCCAAGTGATGTCTCTGCAGAGGCTGAATTGCCTCACTCACTTGCAAGACAGGGAATTGGTCCCAGTTCTTCTCATCACTGCAGGCTTGCCTGCCAAGAAGAATCCCAGGGTGTCCTGAGCTCACCAGTGCAGCTGTTTGCTCTGAGGACTCTCACTGCATGGTTTTCCAGATGGTTCTTTGATGGTATTTCATTCAGGAATCCTTGAGGGGGACGAGCCAACTACATGGGTTGACTTTCTGATACAGTGGCTGGAATGATGAAGTTTATGTCTATGTGCTCTTGCAGTTTGGATCTTGGGTAAGAATGTAGGCTCTGCTGAGAACCGTTGGCATGAGGACTGAATCTGGGAAGAGAATGGGTCTCCTTCATGTGATGATGAATCTTGGTAGAGGCTCTGGAACCAGCAGGTGTAGAGACAGCTTTTGTCCCTCTGTCAGAAGTGCCCTGATGTCTGGTTGTAGGAGAAGGTCACAGTCTTGACTGGTAGTACAATTTCAAAGTTGGTTCCTTCCGTCTTACTGGTGAGTCTAAAACTCATGGTTTACTTGCCTGTGATGGAAGCCAAAGGACTACCTGAACTCCTTAGAAAGGATGCTTATCTCCCCAGGAATTGTTGTCTTAATAGTAACCGTTTCACACATTCTAAAGAAAGTGGGGGTTCAGGAATAAACTCTTCTGTGATTGCATTTGTAAGCAACATGGACATTTTACCTTCAGAACAAGATTTGTAATTTTTAATCCTGTCAGAAAGCTTCACGCTAAAAACAACCAAACATCAAACCCAATAAACACAGAATTCACTTTTTCTTGTTAAGAAACAATCAGGAGGATTGGGGACATGGCCCAGTGGGTGAAGTGCTTGCTCTAAAACCATGAAACGCTTAGTTTGGATCCTCTGCACCTGTGTAAAAACCAAGTGCAATAGCATGCACTTGAAACCCCAGTGCGGGGGGTTCAGGGACAAGGGACTCCCTGGGGCTCACTGGTTGCTCTTTCTAGTCAAAATAGTGAACTCTAATTTCAGTGTGGCAACTTGTCTCAGAACATAAAGTGGAGAGAGATGTGGTTAGAGGAAGACATCCAGACTCAAACTTTGCCTCCGTGTGCACATACATAGATGAATGCATCTGTACACGCATGCATATACACACACAGATACAGCAATACATGCAAAAACCACATAGAAACATATCCCTACATATACACATGTACAAAAGAAACAATCAGAGGACCAGACATTTGTGTGGATGTCCTCAAAAAACAAAACAAAACAAAACAAAACAAAACAAAACAAAACAGAACAGAACAAAACAAAACAAAACAAAACAAAACAACAGCAAGGCCCTAGCCACAGGGCTGACACAAATGAATTAGACAGAGTTGTGCTGGATGTTACTGAGCTGAGGTCTAGATTGTCATTAGAAATGGGGCAATTCTAGGGAAGAGACAAATGGATGAAGAAGGACAGCACAGGGCAGGTCCCTGTCCAACAGAAATTCCCTACTAGTGGAGGCAGACCCCCCCACCTACCCACCCCCCATGCATGGCTTCACGTAAAGGTCTCTCATGGATGGTCACTCACTGCATCACAGCTCTTCTTGGGCAACCATTCTCTCGTTGTCTCCAAACACCTGATTGCTCTATTCTAGAAAACTGTAGAGGCATATCCTAGCAGGTTTCAGTGGGCATGCAGAAAGTCCGACCCGAGGGTAAAAGGCTTGCAGGCTAATGGATGGCAGAATCTTGCCAGGGTATCAGTAGAGGCAGGGGAAGTATGGGTGACAGTGGGTTCTGCAGGTCTGAGACCAGGAAGATAGGAACATCAAAAGTCGTTAGTCCTCACCAGGGACCCCGGAATTTGGTGTGTTAGCTGAACAGACAGAGGGTGGTTTTGAACCCTTGCTCAGAGTATCACCTAGAACTTGGACTCTGGAGGCAGCAGTCCACAAAGGGCTGGGAGAAGCCAGGAGTCTTGGTTTGAAGTAGAATAAGGGTGAAAAGCACTCAGGAGATTCTAACAGCTCAGTAACAGTGAGGAGAAGTGTAGAGAATCTTGGCCTTGACCCAGCTATGTCTAGATACACTGGAAATTTGCCCTGACTTTTTTCCCTTCTATTGTGAAAGGCAGGGCAAAGTGATGTCACCGGGGCAAGCAGATGTCGCTGTCCTCTTCTTTGACGGGTGCCAACAAAACTGATCTTTGCAATTGAGTGATGCTTCTTCCCCCAATCCAGACTAAGTGGTCTGCTATTCTTATACCTCTAGCCTCTGGCCAGACTAATGGAAACCCAGGAATCTCTTTTCTGTGGAGAAATATTGTCATTCCACTTTCAGCTCCCAAAGGGAGTGCTGGTTTACTGCTGGCAGTTTTCAGACAGACTGGCTTGAGTCTCGGCTCGGCTGTCAAAGAATACACAGAAAAGCAACTTAATCAACTCTTCTCTCTCTCCATCTCCCCCCAATCCCCTTAATTCTTTCTCTTTGAGAAGATCACTGTGTAGCACTGGATAGCCTGGAACTCTCAATGTAGATGAGATTGGCCCCAAACTCACAGAGATTGCATGCTCTGCCTGCTGAAGGCTGAGATTAAAGGCATTTGCTCCCTGCTGGCACTGTATCCTTTTATTCAGTCATACATTCATTCCTTTAAGAAGCAAATATTTGTCGGGCATCTAATGAGAGGCTGCAAAAGCAGAGATTATTGCCATATATCCTGCTCTAAGGGTAAGAGCAGGGAAAAGAGGAGAGATAGTGGGATGTGGCTCAGCATTGGACCAATAAGAGAGAGATGGAGCTCAAGGAAGGGTCACTTGATGCAGAATGGTAGAAGGACTTTGGAGAACATTTTAGAAAAAGTCTTTCTGTAATGCTTTTATTAACATATATTAATTATGTACAATATATGGGTTTGTTGTGATATGTATACAGTGTACCCCCATTACTCTGTCTTGTCTCCTTCCTACTCCTGCTGATCTCCTCCACAGAGGGCCAGGCTAAAGGATAATTGAAAGTCTACCAGATGAAAAAGGGACAAAAATCAGTGTTGACGGGTGGAAGATCAAAGGGCTTTGAGAGAACGTGATGCATTGTGGGAACTGCTGGGGACAGGTGTATCTTGCAGTGACAGTAGTGGGTTGACAGTAATTAGGATCATGCTTGTCTTGTTTTCCTGGGATAGCACACCAGCTACAGCAATAGAATCTCCCGCTTGTGGACTATTTTTTACCTGCTCGTGAGCATACCTGGAGGTTTCCAACACGGTGTTGATCTCTGTGAAACTTCATGTTACAGCAACGGAAACAGTCTAGACAAGGGTTGACCTTGATTTGTCTGTCTCCTGTGATCTTCCCTGGGTGCTGTCGCTGCATGGGATTCTGAAGCTGTCCTGCTTCCCTCAGTCCCGGGGTGCATATGTGTAACTACTTGAAGACTTAGCAAATTCTTCGAATAGAAAACCTTGGGGATTCCAGTGAGTCTTCAAGAAAGCTTGAAACAACAGTGATACCAATGATCCTTACTGCATCGCTCCATTTACATGGATGTCCGGAATAGTTAAAACCATAAAAAACGAAACGGTAGATTATTGGTTGTCTAAGAATGGAAGGAGCGCTAGGGGAACTGAAGAAGGGAAAGGAGACATTGCTGTGGGATGTTCTGTATGGCAAATGTGTTGCTAATAAAACACTGATTGGCCAGTGACTAGGCAGGAAGTATAGGCGGGACTAACAGAGAGAATAAAAAGAACAGGAAGGCGGAGGGAGTCACTGCCAGCCGCCGCCAGGACAAGCAGCATGTAAAGATGCCGGTAAGCCACAAGCCATGTGGCAAGGTATAGATTTATAGAAATGGATTAATTTAAGATATAAGGGCAATTAGCAAGAAGCCTGTCACGGCCAAACAGTTTGTAAGCAATATAAGTCTCTGCGTTTACTTGGTTGGGTCTGAGCAGCTGTGGGACTGGCAGGTGAAAGAAATTTATCCTGACTGTGGGCCAGGCAGGAAAACTCTAGCTACAAGACATGGCTGGTTTGGGAGTGATGCAAGTATTCTACAATTAATAGTGTTAAATTGTATACATCAAATCAATTGTTCTTGTGCTATACATTAAATTCCAATAAAGTGCCTACTATTCAAAGTAAATATTCTTGCAACAAAGCAATGGAAGATGGGGATGTTGGGATTTTTTATGATGTCATGAAGGCGTGACATTAATTAGGATAGGTCACATATTTAATCATAGAAAGACAGCAGTCCCTTTGAGAAGAGCCAGATCCAATGAGGCAGAGGGTTGGAAACTCTCTGGGCATGAAGAAGTGGGAGTGCATTGCAGAGGGACATTATTCAAGTGGTTATGGTGTGTGAGGGTCAAAAATATGGGTTGAGGTGGATTTGAGGTTCAGGTTGATGGGGAGGTGGAGCTAGCTCACGGCATGGGCCCCTAGCTTAGGGTTCCTATCCTTCCCTGGGGTCAGATAACTGGCTGAGTTCTCTTATGTTTTACTGATTTCCTTGTCTTTGTGTCTGCTCAGAGTTCCATGGAACCAGATGATTTCACTCTGACATTTTCATACGGTTTTGGAATTTCTGTTCTGTTGTTCACTTTACATTCTATACTTTAGTTTATTAGAATTTCCATTTGTAAACATGTATGAGGGGCCAAGTGGTGACTTTTAAACTGAAGATGTGAGAAGAGAGAGGAAAACCCGACGTCTAGACCTGTCGACATTTCAGATACATTGGTGACATGATGAGCAATTACCATCATGTGAGTCATCCCATTGTATCAGCACAACAAAGGACTCCCAGGGAAGAAATCTGTGTGCTCACATTGACAATGGAAACTGCTCATCAATGGACTGCATGGGTCATCAAGGGTGGCTTACACCAGTTTGCATCCTCCCTGGAAAACAACTTATGGCTGCAGCAATGGCTCCTGCAAAATGCCTCAAAATAAGACAAATCAATGTGCTGATTTCTTGAAATAACCGTTATTGGACTCTAAAGATAGTACAAAGCATTTGTTAAGAAGAGTCTTTTTTAGAGGAATGTTTCTTGAAGCAGATCAACATCTAGTAGTAAAACTCACCAGCCCCAAAGAGAAAAGCCACACATAAAATTATTAAATGCTCCACTCTCAAGCAGTATATGTTGACATACTGATGCTGTAGTAGACTGATATAGGTTGCTTCCTCATCTAGCTTGAGATACATTACGTCATTTGTAAGGGTGATGATTAATATTGATTCTCAACTTGATAGGCTCTGGAATCATCTAGGAGAGAAGTCTCTGAGTGTGTCTTTGACCAAGTTTCTAGAGTGAGTTAATTGAAGCGGGAAGATCGATCCTAAATGTGAGTGACACCATCCTATGGGGTGAGGTCCCCGTTGAATGTTAAGGAGGACTCCTGCTGAGCAGCAGCTTGTCTATCTCTCTGCATCGAGACTGCAGATGGCATGTGCCCAGCATCTCATGCCCTACCACACATTCCGCACTATGATGGACTGTATCTTCAAGCTGTATCCAAAATATCCTCCTACTTCCCTAAGTCGCCTTTGCTAGGTATTTTGTTACAGCAGCATGAAGTAAGGTTACTGGGAGAAAACTCAAGAGATATTTGCTCTTTTTGGATTGCCAGTCCAGAACTTGATGGTAAGATCCTACTGCTAAAGACAACACACACTTTAGTCACAGGTCCAGGAGAAATCCAGCTGGTGCTAACCCGGAAGCTCCTCTTGCTGGATAGCTTGTGTAGGTAGTGCTGGGAGGTGCTAGGCAGACTGCGAGGTGAGAAGAGTCATCAGCAGCCTTGCTCAGATATAAACTTTGTGAGATACAATAATAACTGGCTTGGCATGACATGGCCACAGGTGCAACAGTGACATGAAGTTTTTGGTGGTAACCAACCTCTGTCTGATTGGACCTACAGCCTGCTCCACAAGGAGAAACTCACTCTTGTTACTGAACATTTGGCCCCAGGCCCCAGGAGTGAACCTACTATAAATTGTTTGCTAAACAGACATAGTACAAACTGCCCTCTAAGTATGTGTCTCTGTACCCATAGGTCTTCATTAGGGTTTCTTTAGCTGCAATGAAACACCATGACAAAAAAGCAAGTTGGGGAGGAAAGGGTTTGTTTGGCTTATACTTCAGCATGGCTGTTCATCACTGAAGGAAGTCAGGACAGGAACTCAAGCAGGGCAGGATCCTTGAGTCAGGAGCTGAGGAAGAAGCCATGGAGGGGTGCTGCTTACTGGCTTGCTTCCCATGGCTTACTCAGCCCACCTTCTAAGAACCTAGGACCAGCAGCCCAGGGATGGCACCACCTACCATGGGCTGGGCCCTCCCCCATTGATCACTAATTGAGAAAATGCCTTACAGCTGGATCTCATGGAGGCATTTCCTCAACTGAGGCTCCTTCCTCTCTGATGACTCTAGCTTGTGTCAAGTTAACGCACAAAACCAGTCAGTACACCATAGAATACAGAGATTTACAAATGGTCAAATACAGAGAATTAGTGAAACTGGAGTCCTCAGCCCTAATTTAGACATCTGTATCACACACCCCCTTTCTCCCACCTTTTCTCTACCACCCAGCCTCAGGGGACACTGTAGGAAAGAAGGTGGGGATATTTTAAGAACCAGAGGAGGGAGGGGACTGCTATGAAATAGTCGCTAGACACTTTTCTTAACAGGCTCTCTCAGTGCTCAGGAACTCACCAAGCAGGCTAGGCTGGCTGTTCAAGCATGTACCATCATGCCTGTTTTTGTTTGTTGTTTGTTTGTTTGTTTTATTTTAATGAGCTCTGGGGATCAAACTCAGGTCCTCACACATACAAGGTAAGTACTGTATTGACACCAACTCAGCCCCAAAGTCTTGTTCTTCTGATTGAAAAAGTTGCAGAATTAAACCAAATTGTACTTTCTTCCTTTTTAGACGCATGAGCAAGAGCTGGAGCATGTCTCTGAAGCTGAGTCCTCTTGGGAACATTCTGGAAGGATGGGTAAAGAACTTTAAATATAACTGGATTGTTCTGTCTGGATTGGACCTGGGATCTCTCCAAAGACCAGCACCAAATGCTAGGATTACAGATGTGCTCCACCATGCCTAGCTTGTACAACGCTGGGGATTCAACTCAGGGCTTTGTGCATGCTAGGTAGGTGCTGTACTACTGAGCCACATCCTCCGCTTATTTAAGCCATTAAAAAAATACCAATTCATTGTTTGTGTTATGCATAAATCTTTTTTGAAAATGAACGCATGAACTTAATTTGAGAAATTAAACTTACCATTTTCACATTTTTCTCTAGGATTGATCAATTAAAGACACATTATCTGTGTTAAATAAGATAAAGTTCCACTTAGATATACCATGTGATATATGTATTATAGAACATTATTGCATTTTACTTTTGAATAAGGTATTATATGGCACAAGTTGTTCTTGAACTCACTGTGAGGCCAAGGCTGGCCTTGAATCCTAATCCTTTTGCCTCTATCTTCCAAGTGCTGGGATTACAATCATGTACCACCATGCTTGTGTACACCATGCTTGTTTTATCCATAAAAGTTTAAATTTTGTATCCTGAAAATCATTCAAAGAGTTCCTCTAGATTGGAAGGACTGAGAAAGTCTGGACTTAGGAACAATCATTTGTGATGTTAGACTTTCAACCTCCAGGAGAGTCAGGTCGGCCATACTCCACAGGCATCTGTCACAAGACGTTTGACTCCCTTTAACCCAATCAACACCAGACTGTTTACTAATCAGCATAGATAAACATTAAGGACACATTTTAATTTATAAAATTAGAGGCTCATAAAGTGACATGAGTATTGGAATTGGCTTTAGTAGTGAAATCAGCAATATTCCAGGTATTTGGATGGCCTAAAAATACTTTGTAGACTTTATTTTCATTTATGAGAGCAAAAATACATCCCTATATGGCCTGTGTCTAGACATAAGTCTGAGGCTTTCTGGTGGCCCCGTGGCAAGTGTTCAGGTAAGCGGATGTTGTTTCTGAAATACTGTGTGTCCCTGCAATGTCTCAGGCCAGATGTCAGCAGCTCTCTAAAAGGTCAGTGAGTTGAATCTCCACCAACCTTTCAGAACCTTCTACATGTGTTCACCAGTGACCTACAAAGGTCTACAAGAGTGGCAACATTTGATCTGTGACTTGGTTTTATTATGACAAACATATTGTTGTCTTGCGAGAAGGAAGTAAACTCTCATCTACTTCATACTTTCCATATTATGGTTATCTATAAAAAAAAAAACTAAGAATTTTGCATGGTCAAGTTCAAGGTAACAAGGTGTCCTGCTCACCACAGATGGCTTCTTCTGTGGATGACATCTTGCAGTGTAAGGAGCACTTACGAAGAAGGGGGTGAGTGATTTGCAGTGCTGGTGATGGGCCGGTTGCACATCTGCAGAATGTGATCTGAACTGGAAGGGTGATCAGTCTATATGGATAGTTAATGCTGAGAAAGCGCAGTGGAGTCCGCGGCTGACAAAGAATCAGCAGCATGCTCTCTTTAATGTTTTTCCTATTCTCCTCGAAAAAAAGCCTTTTAGCAGTGTGCCCCAAATTAAACCAGAAAGTCAACCCAAATAAATGACAGCTTCATGGCATAATCCTTTATTATTCACGGTAGTGACTTGCTTCTTGATTTTGCAAACATGGATTCTCTGAAGAGAAATTTTAATGTAAGCCTCCATTTTGTTCTTCATGGTTCATTTTCTTGCATGATTAGATGGCAAGTACTCACTGAATACAAAGTCTCAACAGTACTTACTACAAAATAGCATTTGCAATAGAGGTTTGCTGCTGGAATTAGTCCTAGCAAGTTCTCTGTGGGGAAGCCTTTTGGGTGAACCTCTACACTGAGACTAGATATGCACACATCAGTGTGTCTTCATTACGTCATGTGCTCATCAATGCAATTTTGCTATTCTGGGAACCTCCTGCATGGGAAATAAAACCTTTGGATTTTCAAATAACCTTATTGCTCATTTTGAGACTTGAAAGGCCCACCGACTCTCCACCAGGAAACAGCAAGTAGCCATTCACATCCTAAGACTCTGTGGACTGCTTGCCTGGAAATGTTTGTTGCCAAATCCACCAAACCTAGATGATTTCATCTTTACCTTCACTTTCCTACTTAAGCTCTCACATTAAAAGACCTCTCTTAGGGCTAGGGAGACAGCTCAGCTGGTACATATTTGTCATACAAGCCTGAGGACCTGGGTTAGAGGCTCAGAGACCACATAAAGAAACTGGGCATGGTGGCACATAGTTGTAAACCTAGTGTTTGGGAGGTGGAGACAGGAGGATCCCCGAGGTTCACTGGTCAGCCAGCCTACCTTAAATTGGTGAGTTCCAGGTCAATGAGAGACATTGTCTCAAAAGACAAGCTAGATGGCTATTTAGGAAAGATGCCCAAAGTTGACCTCTGGCCTCCACAAGTTTGCATACCTGCATACCCACACCCACATGCACACATGTATACACATACATGCACATACACACACACTCAGAGGGGAGAGAGAGAGAGAGAGAGAGAGATATTTTAAACCAGAGTTAAAACCCCAGAAACATCCTGAGCCCTTACTTTGAGGTACTGCAATTAAAGAAAAGGCAGGGTGTGTGTGTAATTGTGTTCTGACTTAACTCCTTCACCATGCCCAGCAGACCACACAAACAAATGTTGCATAACAGAAGTGCCTAGATCCACAAATAGGTGAGATTTCCTTAAACAGGTTTCTGTTTATTAGAGTCAGCGCCATATGAGTCTCCTCTCCTTTAACCCTTACCAAACACCATGATGGATGCTAACCCATCAGCTTCTCCTGTTTCATGGTTCCCGCGTTACCCAACTGTTGCCGGTGGAGCTTGCATTCTGTTTTATAGAATAGAGTCTGTTCTAATTCAGGAATCTCAAATAAAAGCCAATTAGATCTTTAACTAAATTTGTTGTAATTTTGCCCTTTAAACAGTATTAAGGCTGCAGTAAGGATAAATGGAAGAATAAGCTTATTTACATTAGTGTTCATTTTTCTAACAGATTGCCATAATCCTTTTCACAAAACCATATGCTAACAGTTGTTGAGCATTTGTGTGCTTTGGGCTGAGTACTTTTGTTGGCAGGGAGCATTCACGAATTATGGTCCTGTTTTTGTTTCATAGAATGGGAAAACGAATTTTGAAAAGATCATGTAAGGCTAGGGAGATGGCTCTGTGGGTCAAGCGCTTGCTGCACAGATATGGGGACCTGAGTTTGAATCCCCAGAACCCTTATAAAACTGGGCCTAGTGGCCTGTACTTATACCTGTAATCCCATGTGCCTGTAGTGATATGGGAGGCAGAGGAAGGAAGATCTCCAAGGATGCTGCACCAGGTATCGGAGTATATAGCAGCAACAAAAGAGACGCCTTCTCAAGCAAGGTCTGGGAGGCAAGCACCGATGAGCCGAGGCTGTCCTTTGACTTCCACATGGGTGCACCTTCTGCACACGCGCAGATCGTTTCATCCTCTTTTCTTTTGGCGCGCACGGTTCCCCGCTGTACTCATCACGCTTCGTGAACTCATTTTTTCCCCTCAGATTCCTACCCCCCTTCTTATCTGTACCCTGTGTATCCTGTGCAAGTCTGTGACTCTAATGCTGAAAACGGATCTTATGCTGCCTTGGAAACTCAGTTCCCAGAGTTGTGAGTCATCTCTTCTCCTTTCAGCGCCTTTAAGGACCAAGGAGAAAAGAGAACCACTCTCATGTAAATCTCATGTAAAATAACCGGTCTATCGCTGAGGGCTGAACTGGCTTTGTCTTAATGCAATTTACAAAGGAATTGGTGGGCCAGTCCCCACTCATTGATGAGCACTGGATAATTAGTCACATTAATCTAGTGAATACTGGCAAAATGCTTGGTAATGATGTCTGACTGGGGCATTTCCAGAGACTCTTTGTTGTCTAATTAGGAGAAAATGGATGTGTGTGCAGAGGGCAGAGGGTTATTAAAAGGCACTGTCATGTCAGTGTGCTTATATGTAGCTCGGTACAATGACTTTCTAAGCCAACTATTCACATAAATTGACACCATTATGGAATATGAATTTAAAAGGGGTTGTTATCCATTAACTATTTTATTTTAATGCATACTTAGGGGCAAATAATTGCTGCCAGGAATTATAAAAGATGAAGAAATTCACTGGATACAAAGATGATGTTTTCTAATCCTGCCTAGGTCTTCACTTACTCCCCATCTTTCCACAGGGTCATATGTTGAGAAAGATATTTCTTCTTCTAAGTGAAACACAAAAGCGTCAAGCAAAACAGCCCCATGTGATCCTTTCTAATTGAGTTCTTCTGGTTGTGTTTGCTCTAATTCCTTCTCCCCAAGAAGAGCATATTAAAGTTTACATTGCTGGGCCAGCAAAATGACTCAGCAGGAAAAAGTGCTTGCTGAAGCCTCATGACCTAAGTTCCGTACCCCAAACCCATGTGCAAAAGCTGAGGCACGATCTGTAATCCTAGCACCCCTAAGGTGAGCTAGCAGCCGGAGAGAGGACGACTGCCTGGACTCTTGTGGGCCAGCAAGCTTGCAGCACACAGCAGGACACAGTACACAGAGACAAGAGAGACACTGTCTCAACAAAATGGAAGGCAGGAACCAACTGTTGTCCTCTGGTTGCCATATGCTTTTCATGTCATGCACACTCCCTCCATCAATCAATCAATCAATCAATCAATCAATGTTACATTTAAGTTTGGATGCCTTTCATTGCAAGTAACAGGAAAGTCAATTCATTTTTTTATTTAATTTTGAAATTTTTTGGTTTTCAGTACATCCCGACTGCAGTTCCCTCTCCCTCTACTTCTCCCAGTCCCCACTCCCTCCTCCCCTCTACCCCAGAACCACTCCTTCTCCATTTCCTTTCAGAAAAGAGCAGGCTTCCTAGAGATATCAACCAACCAAGGCCTAACAAGTTACAATAAAACTGGGCACACTCTCATATCATAGCTGGGCAAGGCAACCCAGTGGGAGGAAAAGGGTCCCAAGAACAGGCAAAAGAGTCGGAGTCCACTCTCACTGTTAGGAGTCCCACAAAAACACCAAGCTAACAACCATAACACATATGCAGAGGACCTAGTACAGACCCATGCAAGCTCCCTGATTGTCACTTCAGTCTCTGTGAGCTCCTATGAGCCCTGCTTAGTTGATTATGTCTTTAGGTGGTCTGGTTCTCCTGATGTCCCTGATCCCTCTGGTTCCTATAATTCTTCTTTCTCCCCCTCTTCTGTGGGACTCCCTGAGCTCCAAGGTGGGGTGTTCCAACGGAGATCTCCAATTTGGGTTCTTTCTCCACCTAATGTTTGGCTACAGGTCTCTGTATCTGCTCCCATCAGGTGTCAGAGGAAGCCCCTCTGATAACAATTTGGGCTAGGCACTGGTCTGTGAGTATAGCAGAATATCATTAGGAATCATTTTATTGAATTTTTTTTTCTATTCCAGATCTTTGGGCTATCCAGCTCCCTGGTTCCTGATCATCCAGGGAGTGTCAGGCTTGGGCTTCCTCTTGTGGCATGGGTCCCAAATTAGACCAGTCATTGCTTGGCCATGCCCACAAGTTCTGTGCCTCCATTGTCCCAGCACATCTTGCAGGCAGGACAGATTATATGTCAAAGGTTTTGAGGCTGGGTTGATGTCCTAGTTCCACCACTGGAAGCTTTGCCTGGTTATAGAGGATGGCTAATTCAGGCGCCATAGCCTCCATTACTGGGAGTCCTCACTACGGTCTCCCTTGTAGATTCCAGGGATTTTCCACGGCACTAGGTTTCCACATGGACCCCCAATGTCTCCAATTCCAGTCATCTCTTCCTATACTGTCCTCCCATACTGATCCCTCCTCTTCCCTTCCACACCTGCCCCCAGTCCACTCACAAAATCTATTCTATTTTCCCTTCCCAGGGAGATCCATACATCCCCCCTAGGGCCCTCCTTGTTACCTAGCCTCTCTGGGTCTGTGGAGTGTAGCATGATTATTATTTGCTTAATAGCTAATATTCACTTATAAGTGAGTACCTACCATGTTTGTCTTTCTGGGTCTGGGTTTTTCTAGTTCCATCCATTTGCCTGCAAATTTCATGATGCCATTTTTTTTAACAGCTGAGTAATACTCCATTGTGCAAATGTACCACATTTCCTTTATCCATTCTTTGGTTGAAGCATATCCAGTTCTATCTGTCTCTCTATTTGCCTCTCTCTCTATCTATCTGTCTCTCTCTCTCTACCTACCTATCTATCCATCCATTGATGTATCTATCTATCATCTATCATCTATCTATCTATCTATCTATCTATCTATCTATCTATCTATCTATCATCTTTCTCTCTATTGATGTATCTATCATCTATCTATCTATCTATCTATCTATCTATCTATCTATCATCTACCAATCTATCATCCTTCTCTCTATCATCATTATCTATCAAATGTAGCTGGTTCTGGATCAGAGATGTAACTTAAATTTGTTTTGTATAATCTTGACTTTGTAGTCATGAAGAAATACACATACATATGTACAACATGGCTGGTTTGATAACTTAAGTTACCCATAAAGCCTTCACTTTCCTTGTCCCTCATGTATAGGTTTATTTTAGATCACTAAATCCCATTGACATCAGTCTCCTGAGAATTCCCTGGAGGTGGGAGGATCTGTTTCTTCAGATGGAGAAGCAATGAGGAGACAAACCTCTCTTCTATTGGTTTTGGGGAGTTAAAACATCCAAGAGACTCTGGGGATCCTTAGGCAGTGAATTCATGAAATACTCACAATTAAATTATGTATTCTGTCAATGGTCTTCAGTCAAAGGTCACTCAAAATACTCCCATTTTTAGAAAGGACAGGCTAATTACTTATTGCAGTGAGGGAAAATAGACACTGTGGAGAAAGTATGATGGCATGGTCAGAGAGTTTAAAAGGCACCAGTGAAAGGACACGGGCTTTGAGTTGTTTGGAAAAGAGTGTAAGGAAATACATTTGTTCTAGTTAAATGAAGGCTGTGAAACCAGTAGGGGCATCTGAGGGGAGGGAGACTGGCAGAAACCACGGTGCCTGGTCAGGAGCAGCTGTCACTCACGTGGGCTGAGGAGGCGTGTTTGAAATGTGGGTGACTCAGTGACTATCTTTTTTTGGCTATGCTCAGATGAAATTAGGAAGTGGGCCTGCTTTGTGTCACTTTACAATGGTCTCAGAGTAGTCATCTCTGAGGCTGGTCTTCTCTGAGGCAGTTTATGTCTTAACAAAAGAACTAGCATGTCCTAGCTGAGATTCCAAGCCAACTTTGAAGGCCAGGGACTGGTTTCTTTCTCCATTCCCAACTCATTCTACCTTATGAAATATTCACTGTGTGCTAGGATATCAATACACATCCAAAGTGGTTCTTGGGTTTAAAGAATCCACAATGAAGTAGGATGAACAAATAAGAAAGAGACAAATGACATTTATTCAGTCAACAAATGTAGAGTGGGTCCTTATGAGGGCCAGGCTTTGCTGCGGACATGGGATAGATTAGTAAAGAGATATCTAATATACCTTTATTTTATCAAAGGGACAGGCAATAAAGAGTAAACAAAATGAAAAAGGGGGGCTGGAGAGATGGCTTAATCAGCAAAGTGTTGCTGTGTAAGCAGGGGGACCTGAGTTTGAACCCCAGAACCTCTGTAAAAAGCCGAACATGGTGGTGTGATTTTATAATCCTAGTGCTGGAGAAGCAAAGACAAAAGGCTCCCACGACCTTGCTGTCCAGTCAGTCTAATCAGTGAGCCTGAGGCCCTCATGAGAGACTCTGCCTCAAAAAATTAGGTGAGCAGCACCTGAGGAATAACTCTGAGGTTGACCTCTGTGTATACATATGTGTGTACACCCAAACACACATGGCCTCTCTCTCACACACATACACAACATAGAAGTATATTATCATTTGTGTTTGAAGGCAATAACGGAAAAAAGAAAAAGTGGACAGAGCTAAAGGGAGCGACCTGTGTGAGAGGCAGACTATAGTAGTATGCTCAGTAATAGAGAGCGTGCTACCAGCATGTGAAAGATATTGATCTTCACCATTAAGTGAGGGAGCTACATGACCATTCAGGTGACATTTTGTTCTATGTCTTCTTTGGCAATCTATGGAGCCAGGGAAAGGTAGGGCTGAGGCTGTTGATGTCACTTTGCTTTTTTAAGCACAGGTACTAGATTCTGCCAATGTTAGACCATCTGAGTCTCTGTAGCATTCACGGCCTGGTCTTATTCACCTCTCAGCAACTCCCACTCCTGTGTCTCTTCCTAGTTATTGTTAGGCAGTGATACGCTCTTTCTTTTTGGCTCATTGGCTTGCTTTGGCCAACAGAGGGTCTTTTGTTCTGTTAAGACACTTCTGAGATGAGGAATGAGGCAATGATTTTTTTTTTTAATTTTAATTTTCAGTGTTTGACAAGAGTGTGGTGATCCATGGAAAGAAAGTGTGGGGGAGGGCTAGATCTCAAAGTTGTAACCGTACAAAGTGTACTTGGGAGATCTTCTGCAAGCTGGGAGGGAGATAGGGCTACTTGTCTTTTGATATGTCATCAGTGTGATTCATATCAGTTGTTAAGTTTTCTTGAGGACAGCAACACAAGGTTTCTTTTCGCTGGTTGGTGCCTCTGTATCTCCAAAATACTGCCTGTTTTTTGGATTTCAACATAAAACATACAGCTTTGGTATAAGAGACAGTATATTTTCAAGTCAGTCTTCTGTTCCTCCAGCTTCTAGAGTCCTCTCTTGTGAGTCAGAGGATCTTAGCACAGAGCGTATTTTAATGAGCCTTTTGTCTACCGCTCTTAAGGACACCCAAGACCTTAAATTGGTTATGGGATTCTGTATTGAATGTCCACAATAGAGAAAAAAAAATCTGTTTTCACCCAGGGTGCTTATTGGCTTCTTGTTACATTCAGGTTGTGTGTTTGTGTGTTCATGTGTATACTCAAGTGTGTACATATGCATGATTATGTGCATGCATTTTTTTCCTCACTAATTGTGATTCGAGTACTTGAGGGCAATGAAGAAAAATGCTTCAAGTTGGCATTACCATTCTGAATGGAGGAAAACTCTTACGTTATGTTTCATTATTCCTTTACCTACAATTTCGGTTTTCTCTCCTCCAGGCATAGCACCACCTGGATTTCATCTTCTTGTGGCTACCAAAATTGTCTTCGTCCATACGATGTTGTTTTACCAAAGACTAAGTAATTTACAATGAAGAGAAATTTACTGAGGTATCTTTTCTGGGAAGCTAGGAAGGAGAAAATCAAGGAGCCGGTATCTGTTGACGGCTTTGCTGCTGTATTATAACATGGCAAAAGGAGAGAGGAAGACAGGACATAAGAAGAGTTGATTTCATCACTGAACCCGAGGCTCATTGTGGCTGACTGGTCAGTAAGCACTGATGATCTATTGTCCCCTCTCCCACCATGTCTACACACACACACACACACACACACACACACACACACACACACACCACGCAGGTTCACTGTTTCCGCCCCTGGCTTTCACATGGATTGTGACAATCTGAACTCAGGTCTAACACACAGACACACACACACACACACACACACACACACACACAGACACACAGACACACACACACACACACCAGCAGGTGCACTGTTTCCGCCCCTGGCTTTCATATGGATGAGAAAATTTGAACTCAGATCCTCATGCTTGCACTGAGCCAGCAAAGAAGAAGAAAATGGAACTTCATAAATTAGAAGTGTTGTCTATTCAAATTTGCTATAACACTAATGAGAAGAGGAAAATTGACATGGATGAGAGAAAAGCTTATTGTACTTAGGAAAAGCTTGTTTTCAACGAGGGAGATTCTTACCATAAAATAAATGCTTTTTGATAACTGCTATATCCTTACCCTATAATAAAATGTATTGTATTTCCCTTGTACATTTTTACATTTCTAAGTCTAATCGAAAGCAGCAGAAGAAAACCTGAGCTCTCCCTGTTGTTCCGTGTGGACTCTCTCTTGTCCTGTGATTAAACTGTGGTAATGCTCTTTACTGTTCACCATCGTCCATTTCTCTTTACATTCCTAATCACCAATGTCCTTATCTGGAAAGCATTTAGATCTGTGATGGCTCCCATAGAAGCAAAAGGAACTGACTTCTGTACCCCAGAACACACACACACACACACACACACACACACACACACACACACACACACACTTTCGATTTCCTGGTAAAATAGGAACAGTTACAAGCCCTTACAAACGTCATTATTCTTTGATTGTCTATAATACACATCCATTATCTATAATCATGTCTTAATGCTGAGCCAATGACTAATAGAATCATGTAAGGTTTCCTTTTTATTCTTACATAAAATGAAATGTAACAGCATAGATTCATTTTTATGCCTAATAAGGCCAATGTGCTAGTAATTTAATAAGAGGAATTTAAAGGATTTCTGACATAATATAGATAGCAAAATGTTTTAATAGTGTTGGTGGAAAATATTTCTAAATACTATATACATTCATATTAGTCTGCCTACACATGATGATTTATCAACATAATTATTTCAACATGGGCTAATATCTGTCTCATAGGCTTCAGAGCTTGCATGTATTAAAATCATATTTGAAGGACTTACCTTGTAAGTCTTGGCTAGCATAACCAGGCCCTGAATTTGATCCCCAGCAACACATAAACTGGGCATTCTGAATTTTATAAGGTTGAGCAGGAGGTCAGAAGTTCAAGGTCATCCTCCTCAGGGGGTCAGAAGTTTAAGGTCATGCTTTGCTACATAGTGAATTGGAAGGTAGCTTTGGCTAGAGATTCTCTATAAACAAAATGGCAATTAACAATTGTTTTGTTTTGAAAAACACAAATTCCAATACAAACTTACAATATCTCACTCTGGAGAAAGCCCGGGCAGGAGTCAACGCTTCTAATCACTTGTGTGGGTGACTCTAAGGTAGCTCTTCAGTCTGACCAGGGCATGTTTGGAAAAAACCGCATGGAAAATTGAGGGACAAACATCAGCACTATTTTCCTGGGTCCAGTCAACTAGCTCCCAAGTACTGATCTCTAAGAACCTTCTAGAGACTGAAAGTAACACTGGCCAGATCTTTGAAGTGTCCAAGTCTGCACCGGGCATTGGCCATACTATAAGACGGGTCCCTAGTATTTCCTTGAAGCTCTCATCTGAGGTTTGCTACAAAAACATTTAGTCATTTTTCAGTGAGGGTATTTCTGTCTGATGGATAGCACAGGGGAAAATTTTTACTCATATCAATTAATAAAGAAGTTCTGAAAAGGCCTTATATTTCCAGAAAATAAGACAATTTGGTAGGGCCAGCAGCCTCTTTTGTACTTGTTTTGAATTACCTGTACCCCAATATAGTCTGGGTGAGAAACCAGGGTGGTCAAAGAATGCTTTCTGATATGAATCAGTTTTTCAAGTTCCAGAAGGCTCTTCATGAGCTCCCTCAGGGTTTTCTGCCCATGTTCACCATGGGAGAGATGGTTGTTTGTCTTCAGTCAACTTTCTCCTCCTCTTTGGTGATAAGCCTTTCAGGTGGCCATGGGGCTCTTAGAACAGCCTATATTTCCCAGTCTTCCTTTTGGCTCGTGTGGCCAAGGGGCTGAGTGTAGGGTAAAAGGTCTGAGCCTACTTCTGGGTTTTAAAACCTACCCAAACCCAGGTACTAGACCAAAACCCTGAACTGGAATCATACCAGTCCCTGAGTTTGGCTTGAAATCCCACCAATTCCCACCCTGGAAAACTCCTCCAAGAAACCCTAGGTAAGCCTGCCTCCTGCTCAGTTCTCCGCTGCTTCTCGCCAGAGCAGAGTCAGCGGTCCTCTTGCGTTTCTCCCAATAAATTTCTTGTGTGAGGTTTGTTGTGCTGTGTGACTTTGCAGTATGCCTTGGCTCCCGACAACTAGGATACTTTCCCCCTCAGAGCTGTAACACTTAAACTGAGCTCTTCCTGAAGCTGTGTGGAGCTGCTCTATAGGTGTCTGCATCGGTGGGAGACAGTCTAGCTCCTTATGTATGTTTGTTCTCTTCCTCACTGGGCACAGGGACACTGCTGTGGATATCGCTCTGTACAAATAAAATGCTGATTGGCCAGTAGTCAGGCAGGAAGTATAGGCGGGACAAGCAGAGAAGAGAATTCTGGGAACAGGAAGGCTGAGTCCAGGAGTCATGAGCCAGACACAGAGGAAGCGAGATGTAAAATTACCAGTAAGCCACAAGCCACATGGCAACTTATAGATTAATTGAAATGGGTTGATTTAAGATATAAGAACAGTTAGCAAGAAGCCTGCCATGGCCATACAGTTTATAAAAAATGTAAGTCTCTGTGTGTTTACTTGGTTGTGTCTGAGCAGCTGCGGGAGAGAGGTTTGTCCTGACCGTGGGCCAGGCAGGACCAGGAAAACTCTAGCTACAGGACACAGAGGTTCCAGGTGGATGGGGCAGAGACTAAGGTGTTGGAGGGACTGGAGAAAAGATTTCACAGAACAGAGAAGCTATCAATAGACTTCTGTCAGTGAGAGAAAGAAACATCTATGTCTTATTTCATTCTTGTTTCTCTAGCAAAATGCCATGGGCAGGGTGGCTTATCAACAAGAGGAATTTAATTCTGGTAGCTCTGGAGGTGAGAAGAATAAGATCAAGAGAAAGGACATTTTGAGTCAGGTGGTACCTTTTTCTCTCTCTCTCTTCATATGTTGGCAGGGAAAAACTCCTCTCTTTGGATCCTTCTGAGAGCGCTAATCTCTCTCACCAGGGCTCCACCCTCCCACAGTGCTAATACCCAATGCCATCAGTGTGGGAATTCGCCAAGGGAGCCAAAGCTCCCCCACACAGCAGTCTGTCACATGGAAGCTGATGCTACTTGGTTGCTCTCACACACTGCCACTCTTGTGTTCTAATCGGTGAGTTGATATCTCAGTCATCACTCATATCTGCTCCAGTTGGTTCTAGGCTACAGGGGCTTCCAGTATTGTTGAGGCAGTTTGACCGGCACTGGATGCCCAATAGGCTTATTAATTGTTCTGAAAGAAATTACACTAGAAGCCAATGCCATCAGGGTCTCCAGTTGCCCATCAAGCTCTCTAGATGTTTCTTCTTTAATGGGTATGTGAACTTTTCTGGATCACTGCTCATACCTTGAGACTACCAAGACTGCCCATATCGATAACCTGCCACCTCAGAAACCAGATTGGCTGTGTTATGATTCTGAAGCCAACATGGTAAGCTTATGGTTAGTTAGTCGATGAACAAGTAACTACCGTGTGGCCACTGTATTGAAATTCTTACCAGGTTCAAGTGAAAGAAAGAAAGAAGGAAGGAAGAAAAAGCAGGACTTTGTACTTGGAAATCTTACTTGAGAGATTACCACTGTGTGTGTGGTAGTATGGAGTAGGATAAGACAGGATAGATGTATACACACACACACACACACACACACACACACACACACACACATACACACACACACATACAGTGAGAACCAGTGAGAACATTAAATAGCTCCATACAAATAAAGGATAACTGAAGAATGGTGGGAATGAAAATGAAGTGGAAAGTTAAAGGGATTAGCATTATGATCATACTAAAAGGCAAACAAAAATCAAGCTTGATTCTTCCTCCTCCTCACTTGCCCCTCTCTCTTCTCCGACTCCTTCCTCTTTCTCCTCCTGACCTCCATATTTCCCCCCCTCACTGGGCTAGGAACCTATTTTGAGAGAGGGTGGTTTGGGAGAAGAGAACAGTCACCTCAGAACAAAACGTCGACGCTGGAGAGTTTTCAGAGACCTTCAAGAGGAGGCTGCTGGCTGGGCACCATTTCCCTAGCTGGTCTCATAGCAGTGCCAGTTGGACTGGACCATAACTTCCGGCACAGGATCTGGTGGGAGATTCCGTCGTATCTCCTGGATCTGAAGAAAAAAACGTGGTTCATTTACATTCTTCTTCTTAGAAAACCCAATCGAAGCTTTTTACTTTCTTTGAAAGCCTTACCCGCCCAGTGGCTGTGCTCCAAAAACAGGGAGGCAACGCAATAGATACAAAAAGGGCACTCTGTTCTGTGTTTTGGCACAGTGCTCCCTGGTGGTAAAATGTAGAACTACACCCAAAACTCCTAGAAAAGAAACAGCCCTAGGCAAAAGAACAGAACACATTGTCTTAGTTAGGGTTACTATTACTGTGAAGAAACACCTCGGCCAAAGGCAATTTGGGGAGGAAAGGGTTTATTTCACTCACAGTTCCACATAACAGTTCATCATCAAAAGCAGCAAGGGCAGGAACTCAAGCAGGGCCAGAACCTGGAGGCAGGAGTTGATGCAGAGGCCGTGGAGGAGTGCTGCTTACTGGCTTGCTCGTCGTCATGGCTTGCTTTCTTATAGAACCCAGCACCACCAGTACAGGGATGGCACCACCCACAATGGGCCAGGTTCTCCCCCATCAATCGCTAATTAAGAAAATGCCCTACAGTTGGGTCTTCTAGAGACGTTTTCTCAGTTGAGATTCCCTCCTTTCAGACGATGAGCGGTGCCAAGCTGATATAAAGCTAGCCAGGCGCACACCTTTTACAAATGCACCGAAGTCTTCAGGAGTGAGGACGTCATAGGGTTTTCACTATCAGATCAAAAACATTGTCATCTTCAGTAGTTCTTACCCATTGGTTGCCATACAGGAGCCGTGTCTCCTTCGCATACAGACTGTTCCAGTCTTCCAGTCCTCTCTCCTCTTTCTCCTCCCTATCCCTCCTCCCCTCTCCCCTCACCCCCTCTGTATTTGGGAGACAAATGGGCAAAAATGACAATCTCATGAGATTGGATTTGTGAAGAATAAAGGAAAATATAACTTTTTTTTGACCTGAAGAGTACATACAGCTTTTTTAAAGGGACACATTTAGTTTTCAGCCACTTATTTTTAGTAAATACAGAACTGAAGCTGACTTTGACAGTCTATGCCGGCACTCAGGGGTTGAGGCTGGAGGCTGGAGAGTCTAGGCTATGTAGTGAGATCCTGTCTCAAAACGAACAAACAAACATAAAACCAAATGAAACTGAAGCAATAGATTGGCATTGCGTTCTTTAAAAAAATATTATTGTTATATGTGTAATTGTATGATGTATGTATGTGAGTGTGAGTGTGTAAGTGTGACAGTGTGTGTGTAGAGGTCAGAGGACAACTTTATTAAGTTGCTTCTCTCCTTCCACCTTCCAGTGTGGGTTCAGGATTGACCTCAGGTAGTCAGGCCTGCACAGCAAATGCTCTTACCCACTGAGCCATCTTACTGGCCCTCCATCCACATTTCTATTGTAAAGTGATGGATACTTCATTAAAATCCTTTAGTTCTGAAAAATCAGGGACCAACACATAACCACACTGAGTGCAAAATAATGTTGGGGCTGGTGGTTGACTCATAACCTGTGCAAACTTGAGTAACTATGCATAAACATATTAGCAATCCTTGTAAGAATAACAGCATAGTTAAAATTACAGCTTCAAGCCTTAAAATTAAAGCAAAAGAAAAACCATAGATGGCTTAGCAAAAGAAGTCCGGGAAAAATCAGCTGGTAGCACTGAGTTGAGTATGGTGAGTGGATCGCGAAGACACCAAAGCTTATACCCTAAAATGCAAACAAGGAACCCAGAGGTGTTTTGATGAAGATTCTGATTCTGTTGGCCAGGCGAAGGGCCTGAGACTCTGTGTTTCTGATATGTTCTCCCAGAGATGTCTTGAGTTGCATTCAGGTCCTTAACATCTTCAGTGTGGCAGGATTCTTTCATGTCCAGCTGTGTTCAGCAAGGCTGGAGTTTGCATGAAGCTGCTTGCCGGTATGTGGATGGAGAAGGCATGTGGGGAAGGCTGTGCGGATTGAAGTGTCTTTTCTGGTTTCTGTCTTTTCAAGTCACCAGCCACGAGTGAGTTAATTTGAATTACAGAAACAATCATTCAGGGAGTTGGCTCTCATCCGGTCAAATGTTTCTTTCGGGAGATCTCTGCTATGCTGTTCCTGAGGGTCCAGTAACGGTAGCACGGAGAAGGAATGTGGAAACTTCCATTCAACACTGTGATTTCATAGGTGAAAGAAGTGAAGGCCTTGTGTCTGCTGGCTCATAAAGGCACAGCTGGATCAACCAATACCCCAATTACTTTCCCACTCTGCCTATGGACCATGGCTCTTTCCAGGGACAGAATGGATTTTGCTGGAGGTAAGTTCCAAATAATCTTTTGTTCTATGTTTACCCCCATTTTATCTACATTACAGATTCCCCTTCTGCAGGGGAGGCGTGTCAAGGAGGCTGCAAGTATGCTACCATCTTCATAAATTAGGCTTGTGTGTCCTGTATGTGTGTGTCTTTGTTGTGTGTTTATGCATGTGTGTAGGTAGATACGTGTGTGCACTTGTGCAAGAGTGCGTGTGCTCCTGTGCGCATGCGGAGGCTAGAGGGCAACCTTAGCTGTCGTTCTTCAAGGGCTATACACCTTATCTTTAAAACAGACCTCTCACTAGCTTGGAGCTTGCCCACTAGACAAGGTTGGTTAGCCAGTGAGCAGCAGGGACCCCCCTGTCTCTGTCTTTCTAGTACTGTGATTATAGGTGTGGACTCCTAGGCCTGACTTTTTGACCTGGGTCCTGGGGATCAAACTCAAGACCTCAGGCTTGCAAGGGAAGAAGCACTTTACTGGCTGAGCCATGTCTCTAGCTCTGTGTATACATACATACATACATACATATATATGTGTATATATACATATATATATATATATATAGTTCTTCACTCATACATTATATCCCATCTGCAGTTTCCTCTCCCTTGATTTCTCTGAGTCGCTCCCTGCCACCTCCCCCAGATCCACTCCTCCTCCATTTCCCTTCAGAAAATAGCAGGCCTCCCAGGGATATCAACAGAACACAGGATAACAAGTTTAACAAGACCAGGCACATATGCTCATAGAAAGGTTGGAAGAGGCAACCCAGTAGGAGGAAAAGGGTCCCAAGAGCAGGTGTAAGAGTCAGAGACAGCCTCCATTCCCTCTGTTAGGAGTCCCATAAGAACACCAAGCTACACAACTGTAACATATATGCAGAGGACCCATGCAGGCTACGTGATTGCTGCTTCAGTCTCTGTGAGCCCCTATGAGCTACGCTTAATTGATTCTGTGGGCCGTGTTCTCATGGTGTCCTTGTGAGCTCCCTCTCATGATGTGGGCCTCAAGTTGGACCAGTCATTGGTTGGCCACTCCAATAAGTTCTGCTCCACCATTACCCCAGCACATCTTGCAGGCAGGATAGATTGTAGGTCAAAGGTTCTGTGGCTGGGTTGATGTCCCAGTTCCACCACTGGAACCCTTTCCTGGCTGCAGAAGATGGCCGGTTTATGCTCTGTATCCCCCATTACGAGGAGTCTTCACTAGGGTCAGTCTTGCAGATTCAAGGGGTTTCCACTCACTAGGTTTTCATATCACCTCTGAAATGCACCCCAATTCCAGTTGTCTCTCCCAGTACTCTTTCTCTCCATCCCCTGACCCCTGCCTGATCTCTCCTGTTCCCATCCCCACCCACCCCAAGTCCACTCACAAAATCTACTCTATTTTCCCTTCCCAGAGAGATCCATACACTGCCCCCCCAGCCCTTCTTGTTCCTTACCTTATCTGGGTCTGTGTATTGTAGCGTGGTTATCCTTTACTTAACAACTATTATCCACTTATAACTGAGTACATACCATGTTTGTCTTTCTGGGTCTGGGTTACCTCACTCAGAATGATCTTTTCTAGTTCCATCCATTTCCCTGCAAATTTCATGATGTCATTTTTTTAAACAGTTGAGTAATACTCCATTGTATTAATGTACCATATTTTCTTTATTCATTTTTTGGTTAAGGGACATCTGGGATGTTTCCAGTTTCTGGATATTATGAATAAAGCTGCAATGAACATAGTTGAGCAAGTGTCCTTGTGGTAGGTTGGAGTGTCCTTTGGGTATATGCCCAAGAGTAGTATAGCTGGCTCTTGAGGTACATAGATTCCCAATTTTCTGAGGAACTGCCATATTGATTTCCATAGTGGCTGTACACATTTGCACTCTCACCAGCAATGGAGAAAGTGTTCCCCTTGCTCCACATCCTCATCAGCATGAGCCATCATTTGTGTTGTTGATCTTAGCCATTCTGACAGGTTTATAGAATCTCAAAGCAGTTTAGATTTGCATTTTCCTGATGGCTAAGGACGTTGAACATTTCTTTAAGTGTTTCTCAGTCATTTGACAATTCTTTATTGAGAATTCTCTGTTTAGATATGTATCCCATTTTAAAAATTGGATCATTTAGTTTGTTGATGTCTAGTTTCTTGAGTTCTTTATTTATTTTGGGTATTAGTCCTCTGTCAAGGTGGAATTGGGGAAAACCTTTCCCCATTCTGTAGGCTACTGTTTTATCCTATTGATGGTGTCCATCGCCTTATAGAAGCTTTTCAGTTTCATGAAGTTCTATTTATTAATTATTCATCTTAGTGCCTGATCTATTGTTCTGCTCAGGAAATTGTCTCCTGTGCCAATGAGTTCAAGGCTGTTCCCCACTTTCTCTTCTATCAAGTTCAGTTTATCTAGATTGATGTTGAGGTCTTTGATCCACTTGGGTTTGAGTCTTGTGCAGGGCAATAGATTTGGACCTACTTACATTCTTATTCATGAAAACATCCAGTTTGACCAGCACCATTTGTTGAAGATGCTTTCTTATTTTCATTGTGTATTTCTGATTTCTTTATAAAAAATCAGGCATCTATAGGTATGTGGATTTACACCTTGGCCTTCAATTCAATTCTATTCATTAGCCTGTCTGTTTTTAGACTAATATTTGTGGCTTTTATTACTACAGCTCTTCAGTACAAATTGAAATCAGGATGGTGATACCATCTGATGGTGAATTCTCTTATTGTACAGGATAGTTTTAGCTATCCTTTTTTTTTTTTTTTTTTTTAAAGATTTGTATAGAAATTTGTTGGAATTTTGTTGGAGATTGCGTTGAATCTGTAGATTGCTTTTAGTAAGATGGCCATTTTTACTATATTAATCCTATTGATCCATGAGCATAGGAGAGCTTTCCATCTTCCGATATCTTCCTCAATCTTTTTCTTTGAAGATTTGAAGTTTTTGTCATATAAGTCTTTCACTTGCTTAGTTAAAGTTGCCCCAAGACATTTTATTTTATTTGTGGCTATTGTGAATGTTGTTGTTTCTCTGATTTCTTTCTCAGCTCATTTGTCATTTGTATATAGGAGGGCTACTGATTTTTTTGAGTTTATCTTGTATCTAAGCACTTCACTAAAGGTGTTTATCAGCTGTAGGAGTTTCCTGGTAGAATTTTTGGGTTGCTTATGTATACTATCATATCATCTGCAAATAAAGATACTTTGACTTCTTCCTTTCCAATTTGTATCCCCTTTATCTGATCTCCTTCAGTTATCTTATTGCTCTAGCTAGAACTTCAAGTTCTATATTGAAGTTTTATATATATATGTATATATATGTACATATCTATTCAACTATATTGAATAGATATGGAGATAGTGGATTGCCTTGACTTTTTCCTGATTTTAGTGGAATTGCTTTGAGTTTCTCTCCATTTAATTTGATGTTGTTTATAGGCTTGCTGTAAATTGCTTTTATTATGTTTAAGTATGTCCCTTATATCCCTGATATCTCCAAAACTTTTATTATGAAGGGGTGTTGGATTTTGTCAAAGGCTTTTTTTGGCATCTAATGAGATAATCATGTGTTTTTTTTTCTTTCAGTTTGTTTGTATGGTGGATTACATTGACTTGTCTTCATATGTTGATCCATCAGGGATGAAACCTACTTGATCATGGCGGATGATCTTTTTGATGTGTTCTTGGATTTGGTTTTTGGATATTTTATTGAACATTTTTGCATCTATGTTCATGAGAAAAATTGGTGTGTAATTCTCTTTCTTTGTTGAATCTTTGTGTAGTTTGGGTATTAGGGTGACTATGGCCTCATAACTTGAATTTGGCAATGTTCCTTCTGCTTCTATGTTGTGGAATAATTTGAGGAGTATTGGCATTAGCTCTTCTTTGAAAATCTGGTAGAATTCTGCACTAAAACTGGCTAGCCCTGTTTTTTTTTGTTGTTTGTTTGTTTTTGTTTGGTTGGGAGTCTTTTAATGACTTACATTTTCTTGGAAGTTATAGGTCTGTTTTAGTTAGGGTTTCTATTGCTGTGAAGAGGCACCATGACCATGGCAACTCTTATAAAGGAAAAAAATTTAATTGGGGTGGCTTACATTTTCAGAGGTTTAGTCCATGATCCTCATGGCAGGGAGCATGGCAGCTTGCAGGCAGACATTACGCTGGCTACATCATGATATGCAGGCAACAGGAAGTGGACTTTGACACTGGGTGTAGCTTGAGCATAGGAGACCTTAAAGCCCAACACTTCTCCAACAAAGCCACACCTCCTAATAGTGCCACTTCCTTTTCTTTCAAACTACCATAAGGTCTATTTAAATTGTTTATCTGATCTTGATTTAACTTTGCTAAGTGGTATCTATGAAGAAAATTGTCGCCGGGCGGTGGTGGTGCACGCCTTTAATCCCAGCACTCGGGAGGCAGAGGGAGGTGGATCTCTGTGAGTTCGAGGCCAGCCTGGGCTACCAAGTGAGTTCCAGGAAAGGTGCAAAGCTACACAGAGAAACCCTGTCTCGAAAAACAAAAAAAACCCCAAACAAACAAACAAACAAAAAAAAAAGAAAATTGTCCAAATTGTCCATTACTTTTAGATTTTCCATTTTGTGGAATATAGGATTTTTTTTGGGAGGGGTTCGAGACAGGGTTTCTCTGTGTAGTTTTGGTGCCTGTCCTGGATCTCGCTCTGTAGATCAGGCTGGCCTCACAGAGATCCACCTGGCTCTGCCTCCTGAGTGCTGGGATTAACAGCGTGCGCCACCACCACCTGGCAGACTACAGGTTTTTAAAGTACGCCTTTATTGATTTCCTCAGTTTCTGTTGTTCTGTTCTCCCTTTCATTTTTGAGTTTGCTAATTTGGATATTCTCTCTGACTTTCAGTTAATTTGAATAAAGGTTTGTCTATCTTGTTGATTTTCTCAAAGAACCAGTTCTTTGTTTCATTGATTCTTTGCATTGTTCTCTTTGTTTCTGTTTTATTGATTTCAGCCCTCAGTGTGATTGTTTCCTGCTCTCTGCTCCTCTTGGGTGTGTTTGCTTCTTTTTGTTTTAGAGCTATCAGGTGTGCTGTTAAGTTGCTAGTATGAGATCTCTGCAACTTCTTTATGTAGGCAGTTAGTGCTATGGACTTTCCTCTTAGCACCACTTTCACTGTGTCCTGTAAATTTGGGTATGTGTACACTCATGTTCATTGAATTCTAGGAAGTCTTTAATTTCCTTCTTTATTTCTGTCTTGACCCAGTAGTCATTCAGTAGAGAATTGTTCATTTTCCGTGAGTTTGTAGACTTTCTGTTGTTTCTATTGTTGTTAAAATCCAGCTTTAATCCATAGTGATCTGATAGAGTACAGGGGTTACTTCAATTTTCTTGTACCTGTTGAGACTGGCTTTGTGACCAACTATACAGCCAATTCTGAGGAAAGTTTCGTGAGGTGCTGAGAAGAAGCTATATTCTTTTGTGTTTGGGTGAAATGTTCTGTAGATATCTGTTAGGTCCATTTGTTTCATAATGCCTGTTAGTTCTAGTATTTCTCTGTTTAGTTTCTATGTAGATGACCTATCCATTGGTGAGAGTGGAGTATTGAAGTTTCCCACTATGAATGTGTGAGGGTCAATGTATGATTTAAGCTTTAGTAATGTTTCTTTTACAAACTTGAGTGCCCTTGCATTTGGGGCATAGATGTTAAGAACTGAAAAAATCATCTTGGTGGATTTTTCCTTTGATGAGTATGAAGTGTCCTTCCCCATCTCTTTCAATTAATTTTGGTTTGAAGTAATTTTGTTTGATATTAGAATGGCTACACCAGCTTGCTTCTTAGGTCCATTTGCTTGGAAAATCCTTTTCCAGCCTTTTACTCTGAGCTAATGTCTACCTTTGATATTGAGGTGTTTTTCTTGTATGCAGCAACAGGATGGGTCCTGTTTTTGCTTCCATTCTGTTAGTCTGTGTCTTTTTATTTGAGAATTGAGTCCATTGATATTGAGAGATATCAATGACTAATGATGGCTAATTTCTGTTATTTTGTTGTGTTGTTTTCATTTTGTGTGTGTGTGTGTGTGTGTGTGTGTGTGTGTATGTGTGTGTGTGTGTGTGTGTGTGGTTTCCCCTCTTTGGGTTTTGCTGGTGTGAGATTATTTATTCCCTGTGTTTCCATGTGTGTAGTTAACCTCCTTGGGTTGGACTTTTCTTTCTAGTATCTTCTGTAGGACTGGATTTGTAGATTAGACATTGTTTGAATTTGACTTTATTATGAAATATCTTGTTTACCCCATTTATAGTGATTTAAAGTTTTGTTGGGTATGGTAGTCTGGGCTGGTATCTGTGGTCTTCTGGAGTCTTCAGTGTATCTGTCCAGGCCTGTCTGGCTTGTAGAGTCCACCGAGAAGCTGGGTGTAATTCTAGTAGGTCTTTCTTTATTTGTTACTTGCTCTTTTCCCCTTGCAACCTTTAATATTCTTTCTTGGTTCTGTATGTTTAGCATTTTGATTATTATGTGATGAGAGGACTTGTATGGTCAAATCTATTTGGTGTTCTGTATGTTTCTTGTACCTTTACAGGCATCTCCTTCTTTAGGTTAGGAAAATTTTCTTCTATTATTTTCTTGAAAATATTTTCTGGGCCCTTGAGCTGATATTATTCTCCTTCTTCTACTCCTTTTATTCTTAGGTTTGGTCTTTTCCCAGTGTCCCAGATTTCCTGGATGCTTTGTGTTAGGAATTATTTTTTTTTTAACATTTTCTTTGATGTATCTATTCCTTCTATTGTGACTTCAATGTCTGAGATTCTCTCTTCCATCTCTTGTATTATGTTGGTGATGATTGTGTCTGTAGTCCCTGTTTGCTTACCTAGATTTTTATTTGCAGAATTCCCTCAGTTTGTGTATTCTTTATTGCTTCTATTTCAATTTTCATGCCTTTAACAGTTTTATTCATTTCCTTCAACTGTTTTTTTTTCTTGGCTTTCTTAAAGGGATTTATTAATTTCCCCTTCAAGGACTTCTATCATCTTCACAAAGTTGGTTTTAAGGTCTTTTTCTTGTGCTTCAGCTATGTGGGAATATTCAGGGCTTGCTGTAGTAGGATAGCTGGGCTCTGGTGAAGACATATTGCCCTGGATGTTGTTGTTGTGTTCTTATACTGGTGTCTAGGCATCTGGGTTTGGGGTGATTATAGGTCTACGTGCTGATTTCTGAGTTTGTCTTTGTTGTATGGGTGTATTGTTTCTTGGTTTCTGTTTCCTCTTGGGTCTTCTGGTCTGTCTGGCCAGGAGTTCTGGCAGCCTGCATGGCCTCTGGTCCAGCAGGGAGTTTGGGGCTGGGACATGGTGAGGTGGAGGTGAGTAGGAATTGGGGATAACATGGAGGACACCAAGAGAGTGGAGGAGGTCTGAGGGCAGACATTCCATCTGGAGTTCTGGCGGCTGGTGTGGCCTCTGTCAGCAGTGAGTCTCTTCCTGAGTTTGTCTACCTGTTCTTCTGGCTGGCGCCTGAACGGGGGCTATCACCTGAGCTGGGGGCAGGAATACAGCAATGGGGAACAGGTAGTGGGGAGGGAAGGGTCGGCAGTGGATTGGATCTTTGCGAACTGAAGAGAATGGGAGAATTCTGTGGGCAAGCAGGCAGCCTACCTGGTTTTCTGACTGGTGTCCCCTGTATATATCTTTAGAATGCTTCTTGCCACATTCTGACCTGAGTCATAGTCTCGCCTTTACTTCTCAGGTCTGTGGTAGTGAAAAGAGTCCCATTGTGAAGACTCTGAGCTACATAGGAAGGCACTGGGCAGTGATCAACAGGAAAAGTCTCTTCGTGGTTCGTGGCTCATGAAGCAGGCCACTCAGAGTCTTCTTGACATCCCCACACCAAGAGCACCCTGTTTTCCTTGAAGGAATGGTCTGTATTCAAAGCAGAGCAGATTGAGGAAAGGAGCCCGTCATTTGGGCAGGCAGCTGAGATCAGCTACTGTGTGTGGCTTCTGACTGATTTTTCTAGCTAACCAAGTGAACCGAGCCTTTCTCTTCATCTGTCTGAGCTTTGGGTTTGCTTTTCCATTCCTCCTTCCTCAGAGTGATGAACACATTGTTTATGTGTTAAGACTTTGATTCTTTCATTTTTTCCTTTGCCATTGGTCATTTTCCACAGTTTTCTCTTTCATACTAGACAATGAACCATATTATATAAGCAAGCCCTTAATGATCCACTCTAATTCTTGGTTCATTATGTGCATATAAGTATACATGCATATGAAAATTAATTACTTGTTTTTCTTAAGTGTGTGTGCATGTGGTTGTGTATGAATATATGTGTACTTGTGTGTGGAAACTAGAGGACAGCATTGGGTATCATTTCTTACATGCTATTAACCACACACACACACACACACACACACACACACACACACACACACACACGGTAAAAGGGCTAGCCAAAGAAACCTATCCTAACCCTGAAACCAGAGCCAGTGAAAGAAACCCACCTTGACCCTGAAACCAGAACCAAAGAAACACACCCTGACCCTGAAATCAGAGCCAAAGGAACACACTTTGGCCCTGAAACCAGAACCAAACCTGCCTCTGACCAACTGAACATGAAACCAACCAATCCCTGAGCATAAAACCAACCAATCCCTGGGCACAAAATCTAACCAATCTGAGCTTGAAATCTGACCAATTCCCTCCCTGAAAATCTTCTCCCTTGAAAAACTTCACCCCTAAGAAGCCTTATCTAAGTCCTGTGCCTGTTTAGTTGGCAGCTGCCCTTCTCCACCCTGGCAGAGGCAGCCACTCTCCTGGATTCCTCCTTCTCAAATAAATCTCTTGAAAGAGTTTTAAATGAAGACCTTCTTTCACTGGAGTGGAGCAGAATCTCTGCTGGGAAACTCTCTTTGCAGAGTAGAGCAGCTCAGTTATATATATAATATATATATATATATATATATATATATAAACACACACACATACATACACACACATATTCTCTTTCACTCATCAAATAAGCTATGCTGGCTGGCCTAAGAGTCCCGCAGACATGTCCGTTTTCATCTCCTCAGTGTTGGTATTACACACATATACCATGTCTGAAATTTTTATGTGGATAGTGTGGATGGAACTCAAATGATCATGCTTGCAAGACAAATGTGTTACCAACAGAGCTATTTCCCCGACCATACAAATTTATTTGTACAGAGGCTCATTTACAAATTTAGTTGATTGAAAAGACATATAAGATACAATGGACAAATAATAAAAGACTCATGGAACTCTTTATTCAATCCCATTTAGTCCTTTGATTCTCATGAATTGCTGTCACAGCTACTCACTGAACTCGTATTGTGGGAAGCCTACCACTTCAGATGAAGAATGGATGTAGTTCTGATACAACTGTTGATTGATGTTTTTATTCATAATAACAAAACAAGACCAAAACGGCAAAGATACAGTTGGAGCCTCACTTACCCGTCAGCAACGTGAATGATCCCTTTGTTGCACTCAGTGGCAGTTCCCAATTCTAGAAGGATGTTACCTTAACTATATGCTATTCACAGTATCATGGCTACCTAAGTGCCACTCACTAAACTACAATCTACATCATTAAAATTTGCTCATTTGCTCTATTAAAATAGCTAATCAAAGCCAGACTTAGAGTAGTTGAGGACTTCCATGGTGGAAACCCTCTTCTAACGTCCCATCCAGTTTATCAATATGAGGTCACTGAAACAGAGTTAGAAAGAAATGTACAGTAGCCTGCCATTGTGCTGTGTTTCCACCAGAGAGTAGAGATGTAAGTACCCTGTGAAGGCAGCGACAGTGAAATGTAACAGAATAAGCAGAATATGCCTCAAGTTGTTGAGCTACAAAACACGTATATCAATATTTTAGCAGAAAATTGTTATCATGTGAAACACTACAGCCAGGATCTTGGTTGGGATGGATTAGAACCCTTGATGGCATGTCCAGAAATTTAATTGTGGACATTTCATTAAGCCCAACTAATTCAAACCTACATTTTTATATAAGTCAACTTTGGGGATTCTACTTAGAACAGTTGGTAGGGTTTATTGGTAAAGGTCTTCAGTACTGGTAAGTTTTGAGGAGTGTTCTGTGGACTTGTGTATTGGGCTTCTAGATGGGGGGAGGAAAAGCCTTTGGAAATAGAATTGGAACTGATGTATAGTGTGACTCTGCTCAGCTTCAGCAACAGTTCTAGAGACAAAGCCCTAGACCTAGCTCTGTGTTTGTAAAGTGTGCATTGGGCTAAACATTTATGGGTAGAGGCTAAGGGTAAGATACTAGCTCCCTTACTGTGTGCATCAGTTGAAGAACCATTCTTCTGTATAATTTCTTTGAGAATCCTTGTCAATGTTCATATTTGAGGAATCAAGGCTTATAAACAGGAGTTTCTTAGCCTCAATTATATAAACTAATGGATGTCCTTAGGTAGATTTGGGGGCTACAATCCTCTTGCAAATTTAATCATCTGAATTCAAGCCTTATCACCTTTCCATTTAAAATTTCTCAATGAGGCCTTTCATGTAGTTTATTCTTTTGGTAAGAAAATATTTATTATTTTGTGTGCAAGTGTATGATGTATGTGTGCACATGCACATGCCACTGTGCACATGTGGAGATCAGAGAACAACTTAGAGAGGTGGGTTCTCTTCTACTTCTACATAGGTTCTGGGGATTGGTCTCTGGTCGTCACGTTTGCATAACAAGCATGTTATTCACCGGGCCATCTTTCTGGGCATTAGCTCACATTTTAATTCTCCTAATAAGTTCTTCTACTCAAACATGAAGCTTCTGTTTGGAGACCCTTTTACCCCCTTGTTTTCTGTTGTTATATCCGGTGTCATATCTAGGCCTTTTGGAAGGCAGGATTTCTATTTTCCAGGCATTCCTCTGCTCTTTTGGCCCTTTTCTTCCTGGGAATTCCTTTTGTAGAATCAGAGTCCTCTGTGTTAGGCCTTCTAAGAGAAAAAGGAGAGAAAATGTGAATTCATCCAATTCCTTCTATGCAGATAAGGAACCCAATCCCCATGAAGCAAAGGTTTTAGGTCCTTACTAAAATGAGAGGAAAAAAAGCAGGTCAAGAAAACAGCTCTCCCCTTTTCATTTGACTTTCTCCATGGCCTTTTGCAGACCAACTTAAGATAGCAGACTTCTTTTCCACAGCCTTTGACTTTTCCTCATTAAACCCAAACTTTACTTCCTTCTTTTGAAAACCTGGGGCCTTCTATTAAGTGAAATTGATATTATATCTTGGATAAACACTTTATTTCTTATAGTGCTGTGTTTGCAGGAAAAAATATCCTTACACATCATAATATTAATTAAACTGAGTAGTTCAAGTGCTATTTGCAAATAAAATAAAGTTCTTGAGAAAACCAATATGTTACTTACCCTATTTTATTTAAATATAAATCCAAAAGCTACACTAGATTGACTACTAGTAGAAATACAAAGGAATAGAAGATGCACCTTTTAATTCAAAAGTTTATTAAGTTAAATCTGTTAAATCTGCTTTAGCAATAGAATATGACTGTGGATTTGTGGATATGATATCAAATCACTCATTTGAGCACAGATATCTAAAGATTCAAAATACTCATAGTTTAGTGAATCTCCCAGTTCTCATAAAAGAAGTGGTTCCCTCCCCCACCCCAGTAGGTGGTGATTAATACAGAGACCCACCACTGGTCAGCATGCAAAGGATCAGAGCTTTGGAATGCTTAGCTCTAAAGGGACATCTCTATCACACTCCTTCTCCCAAGGTTCAAGGGTCATCACAGCAGAGGAGGCAGAAAGACTGTAAGAGCTGGAGGGATTAGATGGCTGTAGTGAACTGTTATTTGCTGGGCATGGCAGTATAGGAGCACACATGAACTTATATTCCCACTACATATTAATATGGAATTAAATCTAGCTGTGCCTTATTTCATGCTTGGGCATGCACAAAAACACATAACTCGTGCTTACAAATCAGTAGCAGAAGTTCTGATTATCTCATTCTTGTGGTCTGTTGGGGGAGGGAGTAGTTGAGAATGGGGAAGAGTGTGGCTTTTGAAGATGTAGTAGAGAAGCCAAAAAAGCAAAGTCAGGGATTATCAGGTCCTGAAGGGACAATTCAACCACTCAGACATGGTCAGAGACTTGGGGGTTTTCCAAACATTGATGTTATAGATGAAGAGGTTGAGCCCCACTGAAGTAGTGGTATTAAGAATAATAAAAAATAGGGTGATGTGGTTTCTTCAAGGAAATGACATCAATTAAGTAGTGTTCAATGTACGTATGTAGAAGATTTCCCTAAAGAAGGGGATCATGAGCACTGAAGGAGACAGACAACAGCGTGGTGAAACAGTAGGGTGGTGGTAGGGTTAGGGTCATATAGAATCTTTTATGACGTATAAGAATTGGGCTTTAATCAAGTATTAGTGCTTCACCCATTGCACACCAATGCTTCAGTACGTGTGTCAGGTAACAGGAAAGTCTAAGACCTGTCCTATTATGTAAGGTGTCCTAACTTTGTTTCTGTTGGTGTGATAAAATAATAACCCAAAGAAAAGCAATTTAGGTGAGAAAGGGTTTATTTTAGCTTATTCCAGGTCTCAGTCTATCATAGAAAGGGTTTATTTTAGCTTATTCCAGGTCACAGTCCATCATAGCAGGGGACAAGGTGGCAGGGACTTCACACAGCTAGTGACATCATATACGCATTGAAGAGCAGGGGAAAGGATTTTGTGAGTGCTTAATGCTCAGCTAGCTTACTCTCCTCTCATACAGCCCAGGCCCCAAAGCAAGGAGTGCCACTGCCCACTTTCCGTCTGGGTCTCTTCATACCGTTAAGGTAATCAAGACAGTGTACTGCAGACACACTCCCCGTCCAAATTGCCCTAGACAACCCCTCACGGAGACCCTCTACCTGGCTGATTCTAAGTTGTGTCAAGTTGACAATTAGAACTAATCTTCACATATGATAGCAAACCAGTCAACTAGTATTTCATGGGTTGTTCTTGACGAAATGGGAGAGGAACTCTGATTTTGGGGATTGGATCTTCTGAAATAGCCCACCTTTGTCTCAGAAGAGAGGATCCGGTTTTTATTGCCAAAGGTGGTTGTGTCGAAAATGACATTTGAAAAATCATCTGCAACAAAGAGCTCTGAAGAGATGCAGAAACATTCTTCACAGAAACGACCTCTTGGAAACTCACTGTAATTTGCTTCATCTCAAAGATCCATGGACATCCATAACCGATGTATTGTATGCAAACTAGAAGGTCCTCCAGCAGGCTGCCAGAAATGACTAAGAAATACAGAAAATTGTGTTGAATTGCAGTGGCAATGTCTCATGGCAATCTTTCTTCACACACATACACACACACACACATCTATACGCAGACATGGAGCTGCAATATTGATGCTTACTAGCAAGTGAAAAAATAAAATAATTCTGTATTTTAAGTGACAAGACTAATCCCTTAGCTGGAGAAAGTTGATGGGGCATAAATAACCTTCCTTGTCTTTTACTTGTTATAGACTTATATATGTTAGATTTTATCTGAAGAGTGTTGCTTATCTTTCTCACAGCTTACAAAGTGATAGAAATTCTATTTCAAACAATATACTGGAGTAGATAGTTGCATACCTTCTATTAAACTTAGAGTGTAGACTAAGTGACAATAAAAAAATCTTTTTATAAATTTAAATTCTAGATTTCAGGAAGAGGAAGTTGGGTCGTACTTTAAGCAGGGTAATATGGTAGATTTCTTTTTAGTTTTTTTTTTTTTTTTTTTTTTTGAGAATTCTTCACACTGATTTCCATAGTGGCTGAACCAGTTAGTAATCTACCAACAGTGAATGAGAGTTCCCTTTTCTTAGAACTCTCTATCTAGCATTTGCTGTTTGTTGATCTTTACCATTCTGACTGGGGTAAGATAAAATCTCAAAGTTGTTTTGATCTGCACGTTCTTAATTTCTAGAGTTGATGAACATTTTTTGAGATATTTCTTTTCCCCCTTTCTTTTGAGAATTCTCTGTTCAGATCCCTGGTACATTTTTTTAAATGAGTTATTTTGTTTCAGTTCTTTACATGTTCTAGATATTAACCCTCTGTTAGATCTATAGCCTTCATTCTATGGGCATCTCCTTCACCCTTTTGATTGTTTCTCTCCTTCACCCTTTTGATTATTTCTTAAGTTGTATAGAAACTTTTTAGTTTTATGAAATCTGACTTGTCAACTGTTGGCCTTCATTCTTAAGTAAATTGAGTCCTATTTAGAAGGGCCTTTTGTACATCTAGATCATGTAGGGCACTGCCCATGTTTTCTTCTAGCAATTTGCGTGTTTCAGGTTTCAGGGTTAGGTTATTGATCCATTCAGAATTACCTTTTGTGCAATGTGACAGCTACAAGTCTAATTTCATTCTTAGCACCATTTGTTGAAGATGCTTTCTTTTTTCCAGCTGATATTTTTGGCATCTTTGCCAAATATTAAATAGCTGGAGTTATCTGTGCTTATGTTTGGGTCTTTGGTTTTGTTCTATTGGTCTACATGTCTGTTTTTGTGCCAGTAGCACACTGTTTTTATTACTATAATCTGTAACCCAGCCAAATATACCCCCCCCCCCCCAGTCCAGGCTTGGACCAGTAGTCACATCCTGATAACACACCATCTCAGTCTCCTCTGTCGTCTTGATTTCACCCTAGGCCCAATCCACATCCTTTCTTCTACCTCAACCTGCTCTATCCATATCAAACAAAAGAACTCCACATGCCCAGGTCTCATCACAAAAATACAAACAATATAAAAGATCAAACCAGTATATTCTCTCTCAAACCTACCAATCCTGTAGAAATGTCTGCCAAGGAGAAGTACATGGGTGAACCCCAGGATACAGAATTTAAAATAATAATAATAAATTTCATCAAATAATTCAAGATTTAAATGAAGTACAAAGAAATCAAGGAGAAAGAACTTAAGGAGAATAAATGCCTGAGTGATGCCCAAACACACACATAAGGCCAATGGAAATGAAGAAGAGAAGCCAGGATTTGAGAATGGAATCCAATAAGGAGATAGAAGCATTGAAGAGGACCCAAGCTGAGTGAAAGGAACTGAAAAACCCAACAGCCCAGCTAGAAAACTCAATGGAAAGCCTTACAACCAAAATGAATCAAGGAGAAGCTGATATCAGGACTCAAAGATAAATTGGAGGTTCTAAACCAGATAAGTAAGGACTGTGACCAAAAACAAACAGAAAAAACAAATACAACAACAACAGCAACAAAAACCAGGAGAGGAACACACAGGAAATAGGGGTTGCCATGAAAAAACCCAAATCCTGAAATCGTATGAATAGATGAGGGAGAAGAAGAAGAATCCTGAGTCATAGCATCGGCCAGATCTTCTATACTGAATTTTTAATACTGGGAGTGTTTTAATGTAGATAACCTGCACTCTTGCAGCAATATAAATATGTACAGAGTAAATATACTGATTCATTGTTTCTAAGATCTTCCCAAGTTAATGGCCACCTTTTAAGGGATTAGATGTGGGTTTTAGATTTGACCTATTTTTTTCAATCTTTTTTATGCATTTAATTTAAAAAGGAAGGAAGAAGGAAAGAAATCACAGTTCCACCACGTGAGAGGAGATGTGTTTAAACGTGAGTTAGGAGGCGACTGTTCTGCGGTGTTAGCAAAGGAGGACGGCACATGTGACTGATGCTCCACCCTTCCAGGTCCCCTGAGGTACTGCCTCTTCTGGTCTGCGGATCTAGACCAGAGCCAGCTATCAAGCTTCCTTAGAGGAGACAAGAAAGAGGCTCAAAGACAGTGGGAGGAGGAGGGAAATGAGACAGACTTCATCTCTGTTGGTAGATCCACACATTTTGATGTGTGTGTGTGTGTGCTTCATTCACGGGTGTGTGCATGTGTGTGGGTGAGTGAGCTTGTACTTCCCTGGGTTTTACGGGGGAAGTGACTTCTTCAGCCTAACCACGCCACTCTGAAGCTTGCACTGTTTCTAGCTTCCCTCCTTTCTGATGTCTTCCCGTGAGTCGTTCTTTGTTTGTTTGGTTGGAAGAATCCACAACATGACTTTTTATTTTATAGGTTACACAGGTTGGTGTATAATGTACTTTCAGATTATCCTTTCCAAACGTGCTACTCCCTGTCTCCCCGCCCTCTCCAATTAGTTCCTTTCATTCCCTGGACAATTTTGTTTCTACTTTGATGTCATCCGCACACACATACAATGAGTCTCTAATGTCTAGATGAGAGAAAATGTCTCTGTCTTTCTGATGGGGACTCACCTGACTTGTGGTTATCTCCAGTTGCGTCCAGTCTCCTTCAGAACTTCGTTCTCATTCACGGCTCAAGGAACACCCCATAGAATGCAAACCATATTCCCTTTATCGCTTTGCCAGCAGACACCTAAGAGGGCTTCAAGACTTAGCTCCTGTCAACGTGCTCACAACCATTTCCTGTTTCTTTTCCTTGAGAAACACGCCTGCCAGTTCAGCAGAGTGCTTTGCTGCAGTCTCCACTGCATGACTTAACATCCCCTCCTCATGCCCATGAGTAATTAGCAGTTCATGTTTCAGTTGTTCAAGTTTGGGAGCGTTGACCACATTCTCATTTAAATGTGACATTTTTTGCTGTTGATTATATTAACAAGAATTATGGGCAAAGTGATGAATAGTTTATGCGATCATCATAGACACAATATGAACTACTACTTTGACAGCTAAAATTTATGTATGGCCAGTTTTCAGTTTGAAGCACACAACCTTTTAAGGTACAGGCTACTGCTCCTCTGTTACAAAGAAACCCGAAACTAAAGGGTTAAAGCAACCTTGTAAAACAAAGGAGGATATATCTACAATAATAATATTTCTACAGGCAAAAGCCTTGTCCCTCCGTCATTATGGGAGAAACTTCTGTATGTGTAAAGGTGGAAGAGGTTTGAAAATGACCCATTAAGAGGCAATTTCTGTAAAGGTATTTCCAGGTTTTGTTACACGCCATTGGATCCTAACAGGATATCTGGATTTACCACCCCATTTATGAGAATGGTGCAGATATCCTTGTTTGTATCATTGTCTCCAGCTGGACAGAAACAGAAGGGCACCTATTTGGTTTATTAGTTGAACTCTTAGCAGCAAGGAGAAATTTACAGGGATTCCACAGGACACAGGCACCACCAATGCTCGAATTCTGGAGCAGGAAGGTCTACATTTAAATCCCCATTTTACCGCATACTAATTGTGTGACAGGGTAATTGCTTAATCTTTAGTGTCTCCATTTTATCATCTGTAAAACAGAGATAGTAATAACTGTTAGCTCCATATGTCACTCCACTACGCAGTTTGATGGTTTGCAGTACACTTACAAGTGTGATCTGTCACTATTGCGCAATTCCAGAACTGGCTTGTCAACCTCCAAGGAAATTCCAAATACATTAGCAATCCTCCCTCCCTCCCTCCCT